>WIPJ01001656.1:82363-107366 GCA_018155075.1 Cassiopea andromeda
ATATATATATATATATATATTAGTGGTTAACTTCTGAATGGATTTGCATTGTTTCCTGGAGAGGACCTTACCTATATTACACATTGATCCAGGCCACAGAATAAATAGGATAAAATTTATTTGTTTGTTGCCTATTATCAGCAAGCATCTTTAGTATAAGTAATAAAGCAAATGTCAGCAAAATGAGAATTATTTATGCTGAGATATGACTATTTCATGACAGACCCATGACAATGCACGGACCAATGCACGGGCCGTTTGAAAATGCAGTACTGAATCGAAGCATCACTGACGGCATACAAGGAAATTGCGGCCAAATGGCACTGGCGTAGACCGGGCAGTGAGCCTTGGTGTAGCAATGAATTTTATTCCCTCCAAGGTATTGTCTTGTGATTATGTTTAGTGAAAGCAAATTTTTAGATTGAAGTATAAAAAATAATATGACTATTTGAATTTGGAAAAAATTAATAAGGCCATTAATCAAGGCAGTTTCTGATGAAATTCATATTGTTGGGAAAGAGATTATATATTAGCTGCATGCGAGGTGAATTACTGAATATTCTTGATCAAATTGTCTAACTATAATAATTTGTGATTGAATATAAGCTGAAACCTACAGAAGAAAGCGAAAACGGCTGCAATCGGAGTTAGGGAAGAATTCTGCCAACAACGTGAATTCCATATTGCCCTGACTTGTACTAATCAGTTTCCTCCAACTTCAAATAGGTGTATCTTCGCATCCACTAGTCTAATTTTGCTGAAATTTTCGTTATTTATTATGTCATGGTATGCTTCTTAACATTAGGCAACAAACTCGTAATTTTTATAAGTTTCATTTTTCCAGTTTATTCCCTTATTTTGACAATCTGAATCACAGTGAATTGTAAGTCCTCAAATTATCCCATACGAAGCCTTATTAAGAACATGCCGTGCCTGCAAGTGAAGACCTGATGTAAACTTTACTTGCAGGTAAAGGAAACAGTTATCAGATAACTGGATGCAGACATGGATTTTATTGCCTGCAAACATTGTATTTTTGCATTTTGTGCCGGTGAGCCGCGCTTGCGCTCTCGTGCAAATTAATGAGCTGTGACCGTTACCCTATAGCAGGGCAGTTTAGCTAAGCCCTCGCCTCAAGCAAGCCCCTACCTCCAAACTATTTGAACACATGCCAGTACTTCCCAGAGTCAATGAAAAAATAGCATCTTTAGTGGAAGCATCCTATTGCTTCTATTTGTAGCAGGAAAGACAAGATTTTGGCAGAAAGATATCAGCTTAAGACTTCCTCAGGTAGACCCTATGAAAAATCCAAAAAGTAAATCAATTACGTGCAGAGCTTTACGGGGTGAGAGAATTTTAGACAATAATTTGTCCAAGTATTACTCTGTACAAAATGTTCCTTGTGCGAAAATTGTTCACACCGAAAATTTTGCATATACTATGGATGTGCAATGCACAATTTGAGGCATAATGTAAAGGTGCATGTTTAGGAGAAGATTCTTAGGATGTTCAGCAATATGAAAAGTGATGCTGGACATATCACCCTTTAGATACCCGGATTATTACGTCACACCAATTTGTCACTTTCATTATTGCGCCAACATAAAGTCTACTTTTTGTTGTTGAAACCATATGCTTTGGCTATTGGAAACAGTTCTTTTACTACAAAAGCAGATAACGTTTTGAAATTTACTGAATGATTCAATGGAGAGAAGGGAAACTCAATTTCAAGAAATCACAGCACACTTTTTTACGGGAATAATTGTGTAAGAACAAGAGCCTGAAATTTGATGGAAAGGTAAGAGTGAATTAAGAAGCTTGAAGCTGAAGCTCTATCGTACAATATACTTTTGGAGAACGATGCATACGCTTTCCACTAAAATACAGAGGCATCTTGTGACGTCATTTCCTGGGGGAAGGGTGTAAGACAATTATATACAGATGAAAACTCATAAAATTGTAAATTTACCGACAGATGTGTGAATTACCGGCGACAGAAGCATATTCTTAGCAAAAGTTCCCTATTTTTATGGGGTTTTAACTATTTCATCTCACAACATACGGTATTGTACCGACGAAAGTAGTTGAGCCTATATTTCCTAGACATTAGTTGGAACTTCATATTTCTATGGATATTTGATTGGATTTTAAACTTTCTTTGTGCAATCCCTAATGCGGCCCGATCACACCCAAGAACTATTTCCAGCAGCCCTCAGGTAAATTTATTTTGAGTTCCTTGCGGTACGGTAAATTTATTTTGAGCTCCAGCTATCCCCTGAGCAAAAAGTTACTCGTGCCAGTTTGCTAAGCAGATGGCTCACCATGTGCGCTTGACTTACACTGAGTTTTTCGCCTCGTGTAACTCTGAGGCAGACATCTAAAGCATGGGCAAAACCAGAGCAATATTTCTCTCAACAATTATAAACATTGCTGGACCTCTGTGGGGCATAGTTGGACATTGTTGGATGTGGGGTTGTCCAAACCAACACAGCATTAATACCTAACATGTAAATATTGGAACTTTCCATGGCGATTGCAAAACAACGAGAGCGGCATGCGTAGGTCTAATAGTTTTTATTTTAATTTAATTAGTTGGAAGTAAGAGTCCACTTGAAAATCAAGAAAGGTAAAAGAGCTACATCTCTGTATCATTATTGAGTGAAATAAAAATTAATAGATGGAAATTTCGAATGATAATGAAGAAAACAGTGAAATAAAGATAGGCACGGCAAAACCAGAAAATAGACAAAGGAGAAATAAAAGGGGGCTATTTGATAACACTTTAATGGTTTCCATTTTATTTTTCGTTTTCAGCTTTCGCAAATCGCACCTATAACTTCCCTCGACCCAAGAATATGAATTAAAATCGTGACGGGTTTTTAGCATTGCGTTTGCGCGAACGTGACGTTATTGGATAGAATGGCCAAACCATTCCAACAGCATCCAACATACTTGACCGAAGTCAAACCTTCCTCAACATCATTAAACAATATCAAACATCACCCAGCAATGCCCAAGATGGGTGTCCAAACCAGCGCAACATTTATACTCAACATTGTTGGCATTTATTGGACGAAAATGTTGGGGCTGGTTTGGCCAAAGCTTAACATTTATCATATTACTTGCCTTACGAGGCGGAAAACTGACCGTGTGCTGCAAAGTCAGAATAATTCTCAGCCAAATTATATCAGGCAACTCACAAGACCAAACGTATTATCTTGGAATAGGAGCCTGTGGCGCAGACCCCTTCTGCTTCTTGTGGGAGGTGCAGTCCCTCCTTATTCTGAATAAATTGAAATAGCAACGACAAAAGGTTTATTGAAGGACATCTCACGTGTGTATACTAGAGCGAATGCAGCATTTCTATCTTGAAATGGTTTATGTATTTTTCCAAATAGGGTGTTCTCTACTATTCTCTGGTGCTTTACTACTATCTACTGTATGTACTTTTGTTGCCATAATGTACAGTGCATTCTATTGTCTGGCAGAGCATCAAAACAACATGCAATCATGCATGACTTCGTTGCACATATGATCATACGTTTCGTCATGTGAGGAAAAAGGTGCTTCACTATTGGTTGCCTAATACAAGTTGGTTGAGCATTATTCTCCCTTTTGCTGCACACGGTGAGTTTTCCGCCTCGCGAGGCAGTGAATGTCTAACGTACACTGTGAGCTATCAACTGAACAAACTGGCACGATTTACTTTGTGCTCGGGGGATAGCTCTCGTGTACTGCAGGCATTAGAGAGGCTAGAGACTGTGTTAGCTTGGTCTAACTACAATTTTTATAGACTTCAGTCAAGAAAAACAATGATATCCAGGAGAGGCCACCTCGAGTGCAACATTTTGCCAAGTACTAATGACCTCTCCATCAATCAAAATATCCAATATTGTCTTGTATTAGGAAAAGTTAAGAGCAGCCAGTCTGAACCTCGACTTTACTGGGTCTTATAAACAGAGTGTGGGTGGAAAACTTAATTAAGTAGCAGCCAATGAGAAATTTGCACAAAATCTAAATTCTTGCCGTCTTCAGCTAAAGTGGGCTTTGGGTTTTATCATACAACAATCAAGCTCCGTACGGTACCCTGAGTTTAGTACTAGGAATCACCCACAAGTAAATATAATCTATCTGATTGCTGGACCACGATTGAACTGTTGATAAATAGCTTCACCATTGTCATCTTTAGGTTTAGTATTTGTCTCCAGGCACTTTTTATATCATTATTCCAAGATTTTTAAAAACATTTAGAATTTCGCATAAAATTTAGCGATGCTGTGCTCAAGAATTAAATCCTGGTTGGTTTTGGCAAAAAGGTGTATAATAATGCACCTATCTCCTAATATTCCACTTCTAGTTTTGTTTCCCAAATCATTTTTAACATATTCATGTAAGTCTACCGTTTTATTGTTATTTACTTCTTCACATGCGGTGGTCATTAGGTAATGCATCTTTGAACTGCACAGTTTTTTCGGTAGAACTGAACACATTTCTCATAATTGCACAGTTTATATATTGCTACACATTGAACAAACTTGTATTATTCCTTTCCTCTTTAGCTAGACATCACATGATAAATTTAAATTGGCTTTATTTTGCTGCTGTTGTGGCTTTACGCTGGTATTGTGGTTTGGCGATCTTTCTAGAAAATTCTCGTAATTTACCTTCTTTTGAATAATCCATTGGATTATTGGATCATTTGGGGATAGTACACCATGGGACAGTTGTTTGTCCCTATCGAAATGGTTCACTTCTGCTCTAATGGGAATAAGTTAATGTATGCACATAATGAAGGTAAAAGTGTTTAATTCTTGCCATGGAAGTTTTTTGTCATGCACGCCTGTTTTATAAGAATACCTAATTATTCGCTGAGCTGCGATATTCTTTCATATTTTCGGTTTTAAGCCTTAGATAATTTGTTTGTTTTTTCTACATATGGAAGAAGTAACTACGCCTGAAAATCAAAGGATTGTATTTAAATCATTATTGCTGTCTTACTGTATCATAAAGCAATATAAAAGTGGAGTAGAATAACAAATAATGTATCAACATTGTAAGAGTTTATCTACAAGCAGTCCCATAGCTCAAATATACCAAAATTCTAAGTCCTAATGAAACTTTGAGCCTTGCATTATTCTTAAATTATTCTTAACTTTCAGCGATTCTGGGCCTGAATTTTCTTAGAAAGTTTATTCTTATAAAAGGTAACTATAAGGACAATTTCTTACTCATTAAGTCATAGACTATTAGCAAAACATTCTTATGAGTCCTGTTAGTGTCAAAATTAAGAAAATATGCATCTTGCCAAAATTCTGATTTGAATGATAAGAAAAATAAGAGTGTGAATGGGAAAGACCAGAAAACTCAACAACGCTGCTTTGTGGTCTCAGTTTCCTAATAATTATGACAGCATTATCTGATTATGATTTTGTAGAATCTATTTTGTGTTTAACCAAAGCAGCACCTTATAGCTATAACAGTTGAACATGTTTCTAACACTTTAGAATAAGAATCCAACTTGATCTGTTTCCTCTTCCACAAACCAAGCTAGTTTTGAAACTTGAAGCCAGAACTAACGCAGTTATATAAAGTCTTTCGCCATGTCTCAATCGATACTTCATAATGTGCGGTTATGCAAAGTGTGTCAATAGCAAAAAATGTCAGAGTTTTCTTTGACAAAAGTCACTACTTTTCGTTTGATTTAACTTACTGCATTCAGTGCTAAGTAACACTTTGTATACATGAATTTTTGAGCGGGGGCACAGAGTGCGCGTGTCTGATTTTTCACAGGTTGATATGCTCCTTTTAAGGTTTCATGTTTGTATTTCTCTACTTGTAAGGGTACACCTAAATGCATGAGCCCCCCCCCTCCCCCCACTCTCTCACTTTCAAATGACTCGCTCTTCACTGGCTGCGTATATAATTCAAAATTGAATATGCAATAGCACCTGTCAAGTGCAAATATAGAAAAAGGTTAAGTCAAATTAAAAGGCCAAATATTTTCTTGGTTATTCATTCAAAAGTATTGTTTAATAAAGCTAATACAACAATATGTAAAAAGTAACGCAATTACATTCAAGTTTTCAAACGATTAACATGAAATTATGCTTCAATTTTATCCCTTTATCCAGAGTATTTGCAAGTGAGGACCTCCCTCTCTCCTATTATTTCACAAACTCTTAAAGACAGTGGTGCTCATATTGATCCTGCTGTTGCACTTCTGCAGTTTCCCTACGCAATAGCATTGCATTTCTATTCATAATAAACAGCTGGTCAACGCAAGGCATATACATATTGACTTTACCTAGTACCCATTATGTTATAAATTGCACTGAACTGTAAGAGCTTCACTATCATACTTGACTCTAAAGAACAGCTATTCAATGGTAAGAGGATCTATGTTTAAATTTTTTTACTAAGTGACTATCTTCCTCACCTCATAGTTTCCTTTTCGGTATTAATATTCCCTGTTTCGTTCGTATATTTCTGTTATAGAAAATCTCAGGTAGCATCATGATTCAGCTATATCTTTGCCATTTTATATCTAAGTCTCATGTTTGGCTGGTACTTTTTACTTGCATAGTATGCTATTAACTGTGTAGATATAATTTTCTGAATATGTTTACTCTGAGCTTGCTGCAACTTACATCAGTTGGAACATGACTCCGATGTTGCATCAAAAACTGCATTCGTTTTAATTAATTTTAATGTTGCTAAAAGTTTACATACTTAATTCTAAGAAAAATCAGTAGAATGGCTTTGGAATATTTTAATGTTGGCTCTAAATTCTGAAAAGGCATTTTGAAATAGCTACTACTGACAAATTCCACTTCGATCTGAAAGATACTAACCGAGATATAGGCAATTGAATGCTGACATAGCTCCTATCAAGTCATTATATTTTGAGCCTGGTACTAAGCGTTTAGAACCAGGAGAAAACACAATGGTTTGCATAGCAAGTTAACTGATCTTCAAATGGTCGTATTTCACCTCATTTTGACAATATTCGCCTAAAATGATGAGCACATGTCCATTGTATGGTCCTCTCCCATCTCATGAGGTCAAAATATATAAATTCTAACATAAATTTATTTTTATTATGTCATCACAAATGAACTCTATTTTAATCATTCTAATGATCCCGAAACCTTTCTTCTAGATGCTGTCATTGTGCTTCCTTGCATTAACTGTTAGCCAAGCACTTGCTGGCATGCCAGGATTTGAAGAAGGTATGCCATTGCCATACGTTTGCAATCCTGATATTTACTATTGCTTTATTTATTACCTATTGTTTTCTCAATGGGCTCAACTTCATCTACAGATGCTTCCGGTGCAGAGAGTCATGCACCCGTTACGAAACGCCACACTTTGAGACCCTCCCCCCGGGCTGATCTAGATCGTCTTACACGTCTTTCGTAAGGCAGTAATAATACTTACCTACTTATTGCTCGCTATTGTGTACTTATCTACTTACTTACCTGCTTACCTACTTACCTACCTACTTACGATACTTACCTACTTATTGCTCGCTATTGTGTACTTATCTACTTACTTACCTGCTTACCTACTTACCTACCTACTTACGATACTTACCTACTTATTGCTCGCTATCTATCTTTGATCGGCATGAAGTAGGCCATGGCCTTGCAGACAAAGGAGTTAATCATGTAGGGTCGAGATCTATTGTGTCTCACAAGTTTTTATTGTGGAAGTGTCATGTATTGTTTGACAGTGCTCTGCAACAATCGTAAGGCGCTCGAAAACAATTTTAAGGCGCTCTGAAACTATAGCAAGGTGCTCTGATGCTATTGTGCTGCATCTCATATTTTAAACAATCGCTCGGTATCTTTAAACAGTAGGAGAGAGAAGTGATCGTAGAAATGTTAAATATTGTTCAAGATTTATTGTGTGGCGCAAGATAACAATGGTAAGGCATTCTGATAACAATGATAAGGCGCTCTGGTAACAATCTTACGGCGCTCTGATAACATTGGTAAGGTGCTCTGATGCTAATGTGCTGCATCTCAAACTTTACATAATAGCTCGTTATTTTGTGATATGCAAAATATTGCTCTAAGCAATAGGAAAGAGAATTGACTGTAGAAATATCAATTATTGTTCAGGGCTTATAGTGTGGCATTCGGCAACAATAGTAAGGCACCAGATAACAGTGGTAAGACGCTCTAGTGCGATTCTACAACACACGCAAATCATTTAGGGCAGAGATCATGTTTCTATTATCCGCAAGTTGGATGCCCGCGAGGTATATCAGCAATTGATTGTTGAAAGCATGTAAGCATACATTGTTTTTGCAATCCTATAAACAAATTTAACGTAGTAGCATATCGTGCTTGTGCTTTTGCCAGCTGTTTCTAATATGTACAATTTACATACTTGCGAGGAAGCTTTTCTTAGGCTATAAAAACAAACAAGATACAGCAAGATACTGTATAGACTATTATCTAAAAAAATGTACAAGTATACCAATTCCTTAATGAGGGGCGCACCCCAATATTAGAGAAACGTTGCATTAGATGCTGATCTCGTACCCTGGTTTTACTTATCTACAAAGAAACCTTTCATAATTTCCTCTTGTCCATCCCCCAATACTACTTTTAGATTTCCATGACCCCACTTCTTCTTCTCACTTCTTCTGACCACGCCGTGCTACAATCACACCCTATTGAGCCACGCTTTTGTGAGGCAGTCACAATTTCTCCTGGATCCACCCTGCTCCCCCACCCTCCCCCTCTTGCAACACTTGATACTATAGCTTTACATATAATTTAAACAACTGCGTAACAAATCATGGTACCCTCCCCTTTAATTACGTAACAGTGAGTGACCTTTGCTTTTGATATTTCTTTGCATCTAGAACTAGGAGGAGATGTGATCGTTTTCATTCTTTTTGTGGTATTCCTTAGATATTCTAGTTAGCTAAAATATTGCATTGCTAACACATGTTTGCAGCATAATTTTTAGCATGCATGGTTTCCCAAGCTCTCCAACTTCTTCAACTCTTGATTATGGTGACGGGATTTCTATAAATTTGGCTTGATCAAGCTCAACCATAAGCTGCTGCCTTGTTCATCTACTTTAGTGTCTCTAATAGGATTTCCTTCCCCCCTCCGCGTTGCTTATTAACACCCCCTTTTATCAAGTTTTACAAATCGATCATGATCAGAAAACGCAGAAAATTAAATTGCCTTTAATAAAACAATTTACCAGCATGACCCACCTCTTAGCACTTCTTTTCTATGGCAAAGCTGTCGACATGCATACTCGCTTCTATTAGTACCATCTTTTTATTGAGAACTAGCAGACACGAACATTCCGCTTCTATTCGCATCTCTTTCTATGAAAAGTTGGCCGCTAAAAGCACCCCCTTCTATTGCCTCCCCCCTTATATTAGAGACGCTACAGTATGTCATTAAAGTGTCGAATAATCTTCATGGTTGCTAGTTGTGAATTTCCTATTCTTTTAGATCCTGAAAGCAGTCCCCCAATGTCAACTGAATTATTCAGTGACATGAAACTTACACCCAAGCAAAACTTAGCCGTGATGCTTGGACGAGATGTCGGTACAGGCTCCAATACATTTGCTGGAAGCGATAAAGTGACTCTCAGATGGCCTAATGCTCGTGTTCCATTTACCATTGACTGCAGTTTAGGTATGCTTATTTTCATTTATTACCTTCCTCTTTCTCCAGGATCTTCCCATTGACATTTGTCTAAGTATGTAACTTTTTCTTTTCCATATGCAAAAGAGAATACTTATAGTTAACACCAAAGGAATTTTATGAAGAGAATTGTTAAAGAGAAACTCTCCTCCTACTTCGAAAATTAACGTGAGGGTGGCACCCCCTGCAACACTACAATTTTGTGCTTCAATAACGGATACAGATTTCAAAAAATACCTAATTCTAGATAATTCAAATTTCATAGATGTTTGAATGAGTTATTTGAGTTTTTTTTAAAGAACAGTTAGAGGCTGAGGTTTGAGTAATTCTGGGAGTTCAATTAAGCTTTACCACTTGCAAAGTAGACTAAATAGAACCTTAGTAATCATTTTATTACAGAAAATATGCCAAGTGCACTCAGAGCAATCAGGCTTGCTATGAATCAATGGGAAGCAAAAACCTGCTTACGATTCGTCCCAAGAACTAATGAAAAAGATTACCTGGAGTTCTTCAGAAACACACAGTAAGTAATTATCTGATCCAGCAAACATTTTGGCTGCTTCTTTCCTTCTCACTAGGAGTTGTGCACTCAGATACCATGCTATGCTTAAATTTTTCATGTTTTACTCACTGAAATGGTGCCCTCCACTTCTAAGTCCATAGTAGCTGCTACGTTTAAATGCATTTGAAAGTAATTTATTCATAAATTTTCAAAATTTTCCACTAAAAACAGATCATGATATCAGAGGGACTACTATGTCTAGACGATTCAAATAGGAATGGAATCAAATATCTTGCCTCCTATGATGGTACCTTCTGCTTGTAATTTCAAAATAGTGCAGCTTATAGAATTTTATGTTAATGAGCTAAAAAGATCAATTCAAGCTGCTGAATTGCAAACAAGAGCAAGCTTTCTGTTTAACATGACGCTACTTTTTAATCAGTCATAAAACTCAGATAGATTGATTTGCTTTGCTGTTCAAAAGCGAAGTTTTCTCTTCAAGAAGATGTCCTGTAACGTTATTAAGCATGTAGTGCAGCAATTAAGCTCCTGGGGGATTATAAAATCTTTGAGCTGCATTCCACAGTAGTATTCTCACATGTTTTCAAATTCGCTGCCAGCTGTTGGGGACACGTTGGTAGAATTGGTGGAAAATCGCAAATCTCAGTTGGGCATGGATGTGATTATGAGCACGTTATGGTACACGAAATTGGACATGCTGTGGGATTTTGGCACGAACAAAACAGGATGGATAGAGATAATTATGTCACTGTTCATTGGGAGAACATAGAAGAATGTAAGTAATGCTCTTAAGATTTGCTCAAGCCACTTTGGTATGATGCTACAGCTGTTGTGGTTCAACGCTCTTTCATGTTACTGCTCTATGTGATTATTGTGAAGCAGTTTGCTAAAAACAAGTGTTGGGAAATGAGATGCCGTTCACCTACCAAGAAATCCGCCTAATTTTGTATAATAAATTAAAAATAGCTCGTTTTTACCAATATGAAGCACCAATGGAACGATTTCTTTGCTCCTAGCACACACAGTTAAGAGACGTTAAATTTATTAGATTAAATGGCCGAAGCATTCTGTAGAAAGGAGTGCTTTACATGGTTTAGTTCAATTACGCATATGTTTGAGATCTCAACATGACCGGCGGTGTAAAAGTTCTCAACTCTTTCCTACTTTTAAGGGGTTAAAAGTGCGTTCGACAAAGTAAAAGATTCCGATGATTATGGGGTACCTTACGATTACGCATCAATTATGCATTACCCATGGCATGCATTCAGCAAGAACGGAAAGGATACAATGACGCCAAAGAAACCTGTTACAAAGCAGCCATATATTGAGCTTAGTGACAAAGACGCCCTACAGACGAACAGAATGTATCAATGTTCCGGTATGTTCATGCAACTTTACACTTCGTTATAGACTCCAGTCATCAAATCTCATTATTTACTGCTGTTGATATTCTTTGATTTGCACCTGTATTTATAATGTATTTTTTGCAGTAAGTGCTTATATGATGCTCTTCCAGTTCGCCGATTAGAAAGAACAATACTTATATTTATGGAGAATCTGGATTTTCTTACAAAATACTTTATGGATATTACATTTTCTCTGTTTCAAAGCCTTTGCATATCAAAATTCGTTTTAAAATGATCTGAAAATTTTTGATACATTGTCAATCCATGGCCGCTCTTGGAACTATTCAGCTCTGTCTCCTATTGCATAATATATTTGAAAACAAATGCTTCGACTAATGACCACTTACTATTGTGATCAAGCCTTACCTCCCTGCATGCAACATTCTATATAAATATCTTGTGTTGTTGTAATCCAAATTAAATTTTCATGTATTGCAAGAAACGAAAATCATTCTATTTGACCTAAATTACCTATTGCCTGCTACGACTACATCAGTGAATGCTTCAGAAAATTTTGTTCTTAAAAATATGGTCATTTGCTACTTTCTGTTTATACTATTCTTTTGCTTTCGATGTTTATTAAGCTATAGCACATCCAATTCAAATATTGACATCTAAATCCCGTGTTTGTGCACATTTTCATCAACCGTGTTATAGCCCTGGTGGAATCAAAATTGTTGCTTCCCTCGGTATTGTTTTTCTAGTGTGTAATCTATTTCTATAATTTTTATGGAATGAACATTAAAAATGTAAGCACCCAAACGACATCTATGAATAATCATCTGATTCAACCGTTACGCCTTCACTTAAATTTGCAATTCAAACCATATTTTCCAAGCAATAGCCTCATCTCTCAGAACACATTTCTTCGACATTTGACTTTAAGTTTTCCCTATTGCAAGAAGGAGTAGTAGAATTCATGCATTTACCATTTTCGTTCTCTTTTTGCTTACATCTAAAGCAATGATGCCTCAAGCTTCAACAAGCAGTAAGAATCATTTCCCTTTGTTTTTGGACGTTTTTGCTTTGAATTAAACTATTGGATGTGTATTGCAAACAGGGCTGTAGAAGAAGGAAGCCCCAGGGGCTCAAGAACTAAGTTGAAACAGCAAGAACAATATGTCTATTGAAAGATCCCGCTTGCATTTTGTTAATCTTCGGTCTATATATAGAAGGGGCCCTTCTTTATTCCTGAAAAGGAAGGTATCCCTAAGACTTACAGATGGCATTCTAAGCATTTTGTAAGAAACAAGGTCTCCTGATCTTCGTCGGTCTTTTGTTTTTCTTCATAGCTGCTGTTCCAGCCACACCAGATATTTGAAGGACCCAGTTACTTCATTTCATTTTACAACCCTGATTGCAAATGTCATTGATTGCACTGTTCACATTTTTGCTTTCTGTACTCCCTTCTGGCAGTCTTTTTATACTACATAATGTTAAATTTTGCTTTATGAGCTTCATACGATTTTGATCACAAATGATAATAAGCATGAATACTTTAAATATCACATTTGACTTGGAGCCAAGTTTGTAATGAGCTGAGAGGATAGGAGTGTCACATCCTATCTTTGCCATAGCAGTCAGTAATTCTGGTTTGCCATTAGAATTTGCATAACGATAACGGTCTGTTGGTTATATGCAACATTTTACAGTAAATGCCTCCCAGGGGTTATGGGGAATAAGGGAACTTGCGGTTTTTGTTAATGGGAGCATAGGAGCATAAGCATATTCTTTAAAGGATCTGGGGATCAAAGTGGATTCTGGGGAGCAATTCTGCATTTCAGTTAAAACAATTTTTGAGAATAAGGGAGATTTTAAAATTTTTTTTCTAGGGAACATGGGAAAACAGACACCTATGGGGCCCCATATAATCTGTCATTAAATTTTTTTGTCTCATTCCCCAACTCAAAAGCTCTCCCGCACAATATTTTATGAAGCTTCAGCACTTTTTTTTAAGTAAATAATATCGGGGAAAGGCCACAGGGTCTATAACAATGCCCCGACAAAGAAAAAGCAGAGAATGGGAAATTTTAAGTAGTGAGGGGGATAAGGTCAAGTTTGTTGATGTTATCAATCTTGTTCTGTTTCTTATATATTAACTAGCGTTTATCTAGCAAGAGCATTCTATTTATGTTACTATATATAACATAAAGCTCTTCGCTCTTCTCTCTTCTTCCAGGCTGTATTGATAGAGACCCACCCTCCTCTTGTAATGCATGGGCCGCCAACAATGGATGCCGCACTAGCTCCTATGTATTGAAAAATTGTGCGAAAACTTGCAATTCCCCTGTCTGCGATACTAATGGTAAGTGCATATTTACAAATTAAATCTCTTTTCTGTCTTTTTGTTGAGCTTCATGCATTTGGCTGTACTCTGTACAGTGAGAATCTACATGTCTAGCTTTGATTGTGATGTTGGAAAAAGCAGTTTGACTATAACTTGAATGTGCTAAAATGAATCCTGCTGTACCTAAGCAGGAGGTTATTCTACCTTTAGTCATCTATCCTTAGTAATTTCTACAAAACGCTATTATACCATCTCACCCTGTTTCAATATCAATCAAAGCAAGATTAATGTCTCCAAGGAATTAACCTCAGTATGTCTGGGGGATGGTGTTAGAGGTCTTGCTGTGCAAAATTTTCTGTGACTTTTTATTTAGTAGCTGTATGTATTCAAATGGTCCGGGGTGCAGTAAGTCTCCCTGCACATTTACATTGTACTGCCATTTTTGCCCCGCAAAATGGTAAAGTTTCAAGGTTGGGGATGACTCCCCCAATACCCTTTAATTTTTGTCCCTTAATGTCCCTGGGACAGGGGGAGTTAGGATCTTGCCAATTTCTTTGATTTTTGATGTTTTTTTTAGCAAAATCTGTATGAATACATAAGCTCCTCAATTTCATTAGATATTCATGAAGAGTTTGCTACGATCCTACGATCATGTAATGACTAAAGATGTCAACCAGATTATCTTTCAGTACGCTCAGTCACGCAGAAGCCTGATACTTAGCTCCTACAAATATATTTGTTGATTTTACTTAGTGTGCAAAGAGATTTTGAAGATTTTAAAAGCATCCCAAAAGGATGAATTTAGTACTCATGAAAATGTATGGTTAAATCTAATATCAGGGTGTATACTAGATTAAGCATCCCATAATGTAAACATTGCAATAAGAGAGGTCTCGGTTTTTATTAAAACAAGCTATTCTGCGTTTACAGATAGACGTAGGATATGGAGCAACATCTTTTCATGGAGAATCTACTGTTTAGTTTATCACTGTTCAGTATATCTGCACCTGAGGCAGACTGGGGTAACTACATCAGAAATGACCTTCATAAAATTGACCTCCTTTAATCAGAAAAGATCTCTCTTTAACTGTAGTTCTGAAAGCGCTGAAATTCATTGGCCTCAATTTGTATCCAATATCATCTCCAATCGTTACACTTGATGTTAGGTCAATGTTCTCTTACTTACTTGAATTGTACGCTGTTGTTATATCAAATTTGCTTCTTCAGCTACCTGCAAAGATGAACGTGCCCAATGCAAGGACTGGGCAGACTGGGGACACTGTACCAGAAATCCAACAGTTATGTGGCTATGCGTGAAAAGTTGTGCTCCAAGGTGTCAAGGTAGAAAATTCTCAATTATTTTTCCCCTCATTGAGCGAGAAACTATTTCTTGTCCCCTCACTCGCTATAAATACGACCATTATCTCTAAACATTTTATGTGTAAGCTTGTTTCCCGGTTCATACGCGCCCCCTCTAGCTTTGCATTGCACCCCTATTGAGGGCCACGCATCACTTTCTGAGAAATTCTGCCCTAGGGTAAGATGATGCAACTCGCATTATCAGTGTTTAAGTTGTGAAATAACCTTCAACATCTATGTCAATTTAATGCAATGATAACAGATAAGCTAAAAAAATTAGTTTTCAATAATCGCTGGTGACAATTTTGTCTTGTTTAAGGTGTAGCCACTACACCACCACCACAGCCACCAACCCAGCCGCCTGTTAAAAGTACATTGCCACCAGTTACAGGCGGACCATTGCCAACAACAAAAACAGGAGGAGTCAAGCTGGGAACAGGTATGTGCTTACCCTACACTTATGCTTATAAGAATTATTGCACCATCTAACTTCTTGTCCATTGTTCAGTTGTGCGATGCTTACTTTATTGACTGAATCCTTACTTTTTTCGTCTAATTCACCTTTCTTGTCTATAAATGTATCATTTATGTAAGGGGGATTCAATTCAATTCACTAGATCTATGAGCTCTAGAAACGATTCACAACTAGCCTGTTTAGAGGTGGAAAGAGGAAATAATCCGAAATAGTAGATAATATATTGTGTCTTGCATGTCCTAGTTATGTTTCATAGAATGGCCTTGCCAATAAATTTATGTAAGTAGGTCCAAACTTCTTTCCTATGGAAAAAACTTAGGGAACAAAATTATAACCTTCAACAACATAATCTAGAGTAAAACCTAAGATTAGCCGTTAATTAGAAATCTCATATCAGGACAGAGCAAGAATTGTTTTCACCTGCTTCCAATATTTTTTTCAGGGCTTTTATGTCTTGACAAACATCCAGATTGTGCCAAGTGGGCTGGATGGGGAGAATGTACACGAAATCCTGGGTACATGTTGAAAAACTGCAAATTATCATGCAACCAAACAGATTGTGACAGAGGAATTCAAAAGCCACCAGGTAGTGAAATCATTACTGTTTATTACGTGCAGAAGCAAAATATAGAGTGCTTCATCAGCCTGGTTTATTAGAAAGATCTGTATCAAGCTTAGGAGGTAGATTTTCAACTCATATCATAGCCAGCAGCTAGAACAATAATTTGGTTTTCTGATACTTTTGCTTGTAGTAACAAGCTACCTTTATTTATTATTAACACTTCTTAAACTTTCTTGCAGACATTTCTCCCTACTTTATTAGTAATAGCTTTATTTGTATGTAATCTTTTTGATGTAATTTCCTAGGCACATGCAATGAACCATTGGGTATGGCATGGGATGGAAATAGTTGGAAAATACCCGATTCAGCAATTAGAGCAGATTCTGTTCTTAGACCAGGTTTGTCTAGGGTTTCTACAACTCAGATAAACAATTGAATGCTGCTATACTAACAATCTAATTCTCGAGTATATAGAATCTATTAAGCTACCAAGAACTGACAACAAGCAATGCAAATAATTCACTTACTCAGAAAGTGTGGTTAAACAGAGATGGCACATATGTCTGAAATATTGTCCACTGTGTGGAAGATTGACCATTCGAGATACACTGGAGCCTTTGCTGAATGCTCCTTCACTGTTCACGTTGCAGCAGTGGGGTAGCCAGGGTAGCATCTTTGGAAGAACAGAAAATTTTGTGGCCCAGGAGAGAGGGTGTGGCCCCTGGGGGTAACAATGGAAATAACTAAGAATAGGGGCATTGTCCTTGTCATAGCCAGCGTTGAAGATCCATATGATATGAAGAGAAGTAGAATGTGGAAAACTGCTTAACCACACCCATCAAATATTAAGGAAACACCGTATTGGATATAAAGATGCACCCTTTTCCAGCTATGAAAGAGCAGTTGCATTTGCTATTTCAAAGCCACCTTCCAATGTAACGATTTTGTTGCAGATTTGAGTATTTCTCGGACACCATACTTTTTATCACTGAGGGGGCAGCCGCCGCCCCCTTGCTCCCTGGCTATGCCACTACATTGCAATGATTGGGTATCTAGTGACATTACTGGAAAATAATTGCACTGATGAAAGGAGCTAACCGATATGTCTTACATGTTGATGGCCCAGGATAAATGCCTCCCTAGAGAGAACACCATTTGCATACAACAGTATATTCGACTCTTAGCTTGCCATGTTGTACTAAGTCTTGATTACGTAGAAGCTTACTACCCAGTAAATACAGTGAACCCATTATTGAAATGTTTTTCTTTACCGGTGGGAGATGGCCCCCAAACAGCAATGTTTCTTATAGCAAACAATATTTTTAAGAAACTTCTGACGTGAAAAGGACAATAAAGCCCCTCCCCCAAAGTCCCTCCCCCAATAAAGCCCGCTCCCGTATGGAAACTATAATTCTCGATTTCTCGATTTTACCTCCGCGTCCCCCGATTCCTCTGGGCTTGGAGGGTGCCTATAAGAGGACTTTAGCTCTGTCATGAGCAATTAGGACCGGATGCCCTTCCTGACGTCACCAATTGCCTGCGATGGGCCTTGAACCCAGGAGCACGTTGGTATGAGTCGAGTGCTTTACCGCTAGGCCAGGGTAGGCGTCAAATCTTCATTGGCTAACAAAGGAATCAACATCGAAGGATTTCTGCCCATGATCTTGCGAGAATTCATTCGAAAAGCATAGAGAAGCGTGTTTTGGTGGTAAACCAAGCAAGATGTAATAATTGCTCCTTCTGGAAATGTGAATTGGAGCCTTCTGAACATGCTTGCAAACTATTTTTCAATTATTCGAAAGTAAGTTTTATCAGTTTTTAGCAAAGAAAGTACACTTTTTACCACCAAAACACCCTTCTCAATGCTTTTCGAACGAATTCTCACAATATTATTGGCAAGAATCCTTCGATGGTGATTCCTTTGTTAGCCAATCAAGATTTGGCGCCTATCCTCGCTAGGCCACGGCTGCTGTATTGAAACTAAATAACTGCTATAAAATGGCAACTAGCTAGATATCAATTCTAATGCACATTTGCATAGACAACATTCAGGTGTACAAACAGCTTAAAACTTTCCTAGGTAGCAGCTGGGCAGCTTCAGGACACAACGCAAGATTATATTTCCACGATGACCATACAAACAAAAGAATTGCTGCATGGTGTGTTGCATCTTGGGATGACTTCAGAAAAAATCCATTCATCCAAGTTGATTTAGGTCGAAGAAGAAGTATACAGTACATTGCAACACAAGGTATTTTCGAATAATCATTTGCCTCTACATACTCTTTAGCTTTGAAATATGCTTGATATAAAGCTGGCTACATTGACATTGGGACACTTAGCTTATTCAACTTTAAAAGAGTCAGTTTCACTTGCTTCAGCTTCTAATCTGACTTCTGTATAGGTCGTGACAAGTACTTTGAAAGAGTGAGCCAATACAAGATCTCTTACAGTAACGATGGTACCAACTTTCAGCCATACATGGAGAACGGGCAGGAGAAGGTATCAATTAGATTATTTTTACATTCTTGATGATAGGTAGTTTTCAAGCTATGTGCTTGCATGTCTTTGTATGAGTGTACGTATTCGTATTTGTGTGTTTGTTGGTGGTTGTTCTCATGCTAAAATTCCTTATGTTTGCATATGTGAGAGGCCCTCTTTATTTTGACTACATTGTTTCTGACTGTAATGTCTCAGTAGCTTCAAGTGTTGATCACTATCAAGTAATTCCAAACGCAACCCCAAACCAACGTAAATGATATCTGGTATTAATGCATTCCCTTCCATTTGCTTTTGTTGCTTAAATGAAGTCTTCTTTATCCACTTGCAGCTCTTTAATGGAAATTGCGATCATTTCACTCCAATTCTGAACAAATTTGAGAACAGAATTACAGCAAGATATGTAAGGCTATATCCAACAAAAGCAAACTATCCATGCATTAGAATGGAATTCTATGGATGCTAGATTTATCCTTCATTGCATTGATATTAAATTATAACATGTCATGTGAGAAATTCTGCATTAATTTTGTGTTTCTGCTTGCCATTTTCCTTTCTACCTTGAGATACAAATATGTCTCACTGAATGCAAATGCATCCAGTCAGTTACCTTGAATAGTATGACTTTAACACCCGTTGGCTTAAAAGAGCCTTAGCTTGCAACATATGCAGAACCTTCACTGTGGATTCTATGACCAATAAAACTTTATAGCTACATTCTATGAAGCTTTTTCAGCTCGTAGCATTGTATCTCACAGTTTGGGGTAAAGGAATGCCATTGCTGAAGCTAATTGCACTAAATTGCTAGATTTTTTTCAAGGAAACTCAAAATTCAGCTGAATTTCTAGAGAATAATAACATTGCTAGCTGACTGTGGAATGCTGGCAATTGTTGCTTGGAGCCATCACTTTTAAGATACTCTTTTCTTGAATGATGTTTTTAGTCAAAATAGATCTAATGAAATGAACTTCATAAATCTGGATCTATTTTCAGCTTATTTCTCTCATTAGCCACCCAATGAACAGAAAATTAGCAGAATTTTAAGTAAGTACTTAGTGAAGAAGTAAGGGAATCCTTTAAGAATTATTGAACGATGCAAGCTCAAATGCCTACTGACTGCGATTACCAACTACGCCTAGGCTCCTTCTTGCATTGTGTTATACGATGAAGACACAAGACTGAGAAGCAATTGAAAGCAACATACTGGGAAAGGGTAATTTGCATATAATAATATTCTACTTTCAAGATCAAGATAATCCAAATAAAGTTTAGCAAAAACACTGATTTTCTTTTGATATCTTATCATCAACACCATTCTCATCACCTAAAAGTTATTCTTAATTCACGCATCCAGCCATTGCTGAAAACAGATGAAACCTAAAGGCTGGATATATAATGCTTTGAAAATCTTAAAAAAGGTCGCAGGTCATGAGATGCTCCTATTTACAAGTGATGCTTTAAAGTTGGCTTCCTTGAAGAACTGCAACAAATGAAACATTTTTGACCATAGTTCCAAAAACGTTTCTGTCAAAGAGCAACTATAATTAGAATTGTATTGCTAAAATTTGGAACATAATGCAAATTGTGGCACATTTACAGGATCAAGGAAGACTAAAAAACTCTCTGAAACTTGCAAATATGAAGCGAATATGTTTCCAATTTTTTGCATAACTTAAGTTAAGCTTTTTAGAATACACTACGAGCATGAAAACCAACGAAACTATAATGCAAGGAACATGAAATGCATTGGAACTTTGCAACTAGTACATACTATAATAACAAATACAATAATAATAATGGATAGAAATACAAGAGATGATTAAAAGCTAAAGTTCTACAAGGAAAATACCAATAGCAGAAAATCATCGCTTTGTCTACTCCACAAATTGAACCACGAGGTAGACCTCGCTGCGTCAAAGAAATATTCAAAAATTGATTTGGTATAGCCTTTAACTGTCGAAATTGATCTATATAAAATTCTATTGATTCCCTTGACATATAATGAATGAGAGGCAGTTGCTTAAATCAGATGTACAAGATCCATACAAAATCTGATCAATATGCTACAACTTGGTTGTTGTTAGATTTTGAGCATACTAGATCATCTCTATTTTCCAGTTGTTTTAGTGTTATATCCAATGATCTTCTCTTGTGAATCAAATAAACGTACTGGTACGTTTATTCAAATTTAAGATATTCTCCCCCTGGTACGCTTCTTATTTGATATGGTACGTTTAACAATTTTGGAAGAACTTTAATTCCAAATTTACAACTGGAATTGAAATATTGAAATTGAAACAAAGACATATTGAAATTGGTCATAAATCAGAAACCTGAACTTTCTTTTAATCAATTTTCTTGTCTCACTCACTGAAGTTTACGTAGACTCATACAACCATCGTGTACTATAACTGGTACCCAAGGCATGTTAGGTTAGTATCTGAATGAAAAGTCCCCAGTACGTTTATTTGATATGGTACGCTTAATAATGTCTAATAAAGTTCCACCCGGAACGTTTACTTGATACGGTACGTTTATTAATTTTCTGCTAAATCTCTCCCTTCCTCCGGTTCGTTAATTTTATACGTTAGGTTTATTTGATACGCAAGACAAGAACAGATAAATATATATATGATTACGAAATTGTTAGGAAGTTACAGCTGCAATGCAATGGAAAAAGGAAATTGAACATCAATTCCTTGGTGTAAGGCTCTAAGAGAGGCAGGTAGATGAATTAACTATTCAGTACAAATGACAACAAGACCTCGCAATACTAAGAATTTGATCGAGTGATCATGATATGTGGTAGATGCTTTCTCTAAGGCAGTTTTCGGGTATATTTGTGACGTAAAATTCCACCAGCAATATAATTTGCAATGTTACAAACAACTTATTTTGGACCAGGTGCCATATAAAGCATAATATGACGCCACATGGGCCGGATGGGTTGATGAGACCGAGAGGGTGCCACACCTAGGTATTTGGGTCTTCAAAATATGCGTAACTCATCAGATGTGTCTTTCTGCAACGTTAAACTATACAGGAGGAATCAACCTTTGTAACGACATCTAGTGCAGGCGAGTAAAATATCGCTGGGTTTCAGCTGAGTCAAATTCCTTTGAGGGCAACATTTAGCTACAAATGGCTTTTAGATTCCTGAGCTTAAGCAACATGTATACAAAGAGTCATTGTTCATGACGTAGTCAGTACAGAATGAAGGTAAGGGTGTCCAACAAAATGCTGATCATAAAGCTATAACTTCGTGCTTGTGCAACCATAAATACATCATAAGTAGCAAAGCTACCCCTTTAACGTAAAAAGTCGTCTACATTTAATTACTTGTAAAATACCCAGGATTCTACAGTTACGCATGTAAGGTTACATGCATTTTGAGCTCTAGCTCGTATAGTGGCCTCTTAGAACTCTTCAGATGCAACGTGAAATGTTAAACATATCAAAGGTTATAACTCTTTCTCAACATCCCAAATGCTATTTCATTTGCTTGTTATATGATGTGATCAAGTTCTTCCTATGAAGAAAGACAGACTATGAGTCTACTATGACTAAGGAAATTGATGAGAACAATACAAGATAATACGAGATAAGATACTAAATACAAGAACAATAGCGGTTTTCTATGAAGAAAATGAGGAATACATGCATCCAAAAAGCAACCAATCTAGCTATCAACACGATTTGTATCATTTTAACTTTTCCCATGCATCTCCATCATTTTAGAACTATTGTGATAATATTTCAAATTCTTACTTTTTATAAGTATATAAGTAAATTGGATTTAAGCTCAATGTGCTTAAGACTTTCGCAATTTGAGCCTGAAACTATACGTAAAGTATGCTTAATATCAAAATATTGCTCGTCATGGTTATCATTCTCAAAGATCGTTTCATGCAAAATACTGTTTCTTTTTGTTTAATCTCATCGCTTGTGTGATGCTATTTTTATACTTGATTTGGGGAGAAACGGAAGTGAGAAAACATTCCCAGACTGGATATATGCTCTGTATATCCTTATTAAGTATATAAGCTTAACTATGCTTAGAAGGTTTATGCATATGAACAGGAGAGTGCATATCAAACGAAGTGATTTAGATACTTTTATTGTTATAGGATCAACCTTAAATACTTTCATACGTAATTTCGCTAGTATCAAAATTATAAGTATATTCTCAGATTCTGAGGACAATTCTGTTGACAAAAACATTTTTCTTTCAAGAATAAAAATACAGGATTGGCTTTCTTACTTTCAAATGGATCCTATGTATGCCATGAAGCCTTTCCGTTGGACTGAGCCATCGGTTGTAAACTTGACGTGCATATAATTTCCCGATGCAATGTATGTTTTATATTTTGGATCTGTTCCACTCACAGTAGCAAGAAGCGCTGAAGATTCTGACGAGCCATCTCTTAAAAATAATTGCTATATTAGTTACATCAAATGGCACATAGCACCTTCCGTGTCATAAAATTAGTTGCACTTGAATAGTCATAGTTAGTAACATAAGCGTAGGAGGCAGGGGGAGGGAGGCTGCAGCCCCCCTTCAAATTAGGAAGAAATCCGTTTAACTCTGGCAAGTTTTCAAAAAGAGCAATGGGACATTCGGGCAACTTTTCTGCCTGCTCTCCAGCTCTATTTGATATTTCTGGCAGAAAATTTACAGCCCCCCATAAATTTGACGTCCTCCTACGCCCATGGCTATTAATAGTTATGTATTGTATTTTTATCGAAAAGATTATTTCCTACCTTATCTGCAGTGTACACAAGATAGATCCAGAAACTCAATGTTAACACTAACCTAAGGCAGCTAGGATTTGCTGCACCAGATCAATGAAACAAGGTGTAAGAAAGGAGTGCATAAAGAAGAAGTAAAGAAAGAAACATGCAGTGTTGTGCCGAAGGACCTGTAACTGAGAGAAGGGGTGTAGCAAAAACATTTTAGGGACAGCCTACTAAATCTACCAGAATTACCTACGTTGTGATAACCACAAAAGCAAGTATTTACCAACAATATATAGAATTACCTAATGTTTTGCCAAACATGCGGCGGTGTGACACCCCCATAACCCTTACTTCAGCATGCCCTTGGAACATGCTTCTTGAACCATTGTTCTTCTCAAACAAACTGGATAGTTAGTTTATGAGCGCGCTTTTCCATAACAGCTACGGAATCTATTTACAGTGAAGCCTGCCCACAACGGTCACCCAAAGAACTGATAAATTTTGGCCATCATAGAGGGTAACCGTTCTGCAAAAGTTAATTGTGAAAGTAAATGTTGCTTGTTGATGTCATTTTTGCACCTGATGATTAGCAGAATATTTGAAAATTTGTAATGAACCATGTTATGACAATACATTTCACAATAAGCTTTTATAGCTAAAAGGATGAAAAATAGGCAATTTTATTACACTGCCTCGCAGCTGGTCTTTCGGCAACATATATAGTGTCAATTCATTGAATGGTGTTCAGTAAGCAATTATTGTCGATTCACTATGTTTATCTTCAAGTATAGATGGGTGATATCTTCTTTGATTAATTTAGAAATATTGCATTGATCGATTCCCTGTTTATTCTATTACCTCTGCTTATATTCGATAAAAATTACTGACCGTAATGTACAGGGAAAATGTTAACATGGTCCTCCTGAAAAGGCCGCTGTCCGCGATAGAGAGGTGACCGTTCTATAAAGGTAGCTAAATATGTGGATTGCAAGGGTGGGTACATGCATGACCGCTATGGACAGGTGGCCGTTCTGTAGAAGTGGCCGCTAAGGCAGGCTTTGATAAGTTACAGCTTCTAATGCTTGCATAGTTTGCAATATGGAAACGATTAGTTATTAGTTTCTTATGCATGATATGCAACAATAGATTACTGAAATAGAGCATCATTTTTCAGATGCTCTATAGACCAAGTGGCAGTACCTTGTGATTCTCATTGCAAGCTCAAACACCTAATTCCAAGTTATACTTGTGGCTATAGTAAGTGCGATTTTGAAAAACGTACCTTAGTTCCACTTTATCACAACAGCTTTCAGTATCAAAATCGTAAAAGTACAAACTGATTCTTCCACTTGCAACATTGAGCGTCCATGTTTTTGTTAGACTATTTTCATATAGGGATGGGTAGTTTGGTGAATTCATCGTAGAGGAATAAGCTAGAATTAGATACTTAACGTTAATATTAATACAAATATATA
>WIPJ01001656.1:113877-141061 GCA_018155075.1 Cassiopea andromeda
ATCGCATTACTCAAGGGCATTACAGCAGTATGCTTTGGGTCCTTTGAGATTGTAAAGGAGAAAAGACAAACTTACTTGTCTCACACCTTGCTCCACTATAGCCAGCTACACATGTGCAAGAATAGGAATTGATGTGGTTGTTGCACGTTGCTCCATTTAAACACGGACTGCTATCACATTCATTGACATCTGTTAGGAAGAATAATAATTATAATCATGAAGGGTCTTTAATGATTTTGAGTTAGTAGTTGGGTAAATGCATTAACTGCTTAGAATACATGCCCTCTAACCATTTAGGATTTTATTTCAATTACTTAATTGGCATTTCATTTTCTCACTTCATACTGTTATCACTGCTATAAGATCCCAAATTTTTGTTTTAATAGTTTCAGGTACTTTATTGCGCTGCGAAACCATTTAAAAAGTGCCTCTTCTTATGGACAATTTAGATCAAAGCTGAATATTGACTCAGGTTATTTAGGGTTACTAAAAAGATTTTCGAAACTATGGTGCTAATCTCAGATAATTTTGTTTTCCATCTTTGCTATTTTAATCATTGTCATGGACTGACCCAGAACTCCTCTCTTACTGAAACAACGTTGTATAAACTATAGCTCTTTTTTATCATTATTATTATGTTTATTATTATTTTTTTTGTAAGCCAGCCAAGTACAGATTGCCTTTTTAGCGAGATTTGCACTTGTAATACTTAACGAGATATTTTATATATGAAGTTTAAAAAAAGAAAATTATTAGTGATATTGTGTTTAAGTTTTGCCACTATGAAAAGCCTTGCAGCAAGGTTTATTGTGCTTTATACATACATACATGTCTTTCATTAAGTATTTCTACCTGCTTCACAGTTAGTGCCTGTATAGCCTGGTTCACATGTACAAGAATATGAATTCACGTTGTCTGTGCAATTTCCTCCATTTTTGCAAGGATTGCTATCGCATTCGTTGACATCTGTCAGAAGAAGGTTACGTCATCAGGGGTCACATTCCTGTGGGGTGCTTAAGTGGCATGGGAACAGATCACAACAGTCAGACTTTGAGAGTTTAAATGAGGAGATTGGCACACGATGACATTAATATTTCAACTGGAAAAACTCATTCTGAGTCTTTGAAACAGGAAATATCCTAAAATCTATGTAAAATTATGCAAATTCAATATTTACTTTACAGCATAATGCAATATTGAGATCTACGCTGTAAAATTTACAGCACCTATCATAGAATAAATAGCGACAACGACCAAGCAGGAATAGCTGCAAGTTTCATTCTCAATTCTTGCAATAGTACTGCACACATAACATGTAATAGAAGCTATTCATTCATTCTGCATATTTTAGCTGAAGCTACACAAACTTGTACAGAAATTGCCTGCTAAATATTAGTCATAAAAATCTATAAGCAATGCTTGCAGTTTGCAATAAATACTGTGGAATTTACTGATATTACGGAGAAGCATATCTAGTTATTTACCAACGCATGTGTATTGAGCTGTTACATTGGGGTTGCATGTATCCACACATTCATAGCCTGATTGACATGTTGATGGCTGGCATCGAGAAGTTCCCTGTCATAGATAATAAATAGGTAAATTGAAATGTCTATTACCATTATTGTGCACATATTTTGAGAAGGTATCTTATCAGCAGGTACAAATGTATTGAGGTGCTTCAAGAATGCTTAAATAGATTTATGTGTAAACCATCTTGTTACATAAGCATCGTTCTTTGCTTCTTTTCATCTGCATCCCTCTCCCGAAGGCCAAGCTCCACCAAAGGCTGTGTTTTATTTACATGATTACATACCAGGAAATTTCTCTTTAGGATTGACTTCCCAATTAAAGGCTAGTTCCCTTTCCGAACACACCGATGATTATAGTGTATAACTTGAGTTACCCAATTTCACCTTTTACAAAATGCAAAATTTTCATACCTGTTGCAAAGGTTCATAGTAAATCCACCCGATTGAGTTTTCCATGTCATCATTTGTCAAATTCATTTTTTCAACTTTCAAAAGTTGACAATTGCTATATGTTGCTGTCACTGGCTTCTTTTTAAATAGCATTGACTTGCAATCAACAGTTCTTATACATCTCCTTGCGCAATGCGGTAGCAAAGGCGCATTTGTTGTTGAAATGAGCTTTGATGAAATTGCTTTCACCATAAAACCTGTGCCATTTGCTTTGAAAGTAGCTTCTTTACGGCAACTCGATCGATGCAATTTTTGATTTGAAATTTGACCAAGGCCAGCAGCCATGATTGTTTGAGCAACTAAGATCATTGCTATGTTGATGATGTGGTGGGGAACCATCTCTCTTTTTGTTGTGTTACCATGCAAATCTCTTTCACTCAATCGTCGCTGGAAGAGAAAAATCAATTTTGGAAGTCAATTTTGCAATACATATGCTTAGTTCGCTTTAGTTCATGCTTGATCGTAGCACAATTTGGGAATGTTTTTCAGAATACTCCTTGCACTCATTGTGTAGAAGAGATCCCTTCCAATGTATTATTGCCGCATCTAGTGTGCATTTATTCACAACTAGCATCTAAAGTCACCCTTGACTGTGAACTTCTTAGACTAAAAATACTAAATACTAATACTAATTTTACTATTCTATTGCAAATAAGAACATGGCTTTGTATGATTTGGCAAGCTACAAAGATGCCAGCTGGAAAAGAATTTGCTCAACCACTGGTATGTCAGATTCCAAAAGGCTCCAAATTACCACTCCGAAGAATCTGTGTGAATGTCCAGAGTCTTTTCTAAGTGCTTCTGTATGTAGCAGTCAGCTTTTCACATAAAATATAATCCACTTTTGCCTTAGCACTACTCGTTCCCGTCCACAATCGCCACTCCAACAAATTTATACGATAAAATTAACTTCTCTGTCCAGAAGCATACTATACTCCTAGGTTAAGAGTATTTGGCTTAAACAAGCTACATTACCTGCCAAAAGTCTTGAAAAACTTCCTGTGATTTATGTTATAGAAGAACTACAAAATCCCCTCCCGCGTAAAGCAATATTGTTTGAAGGGCGTGTGAATAGCACTAGAGCAAGAAGTGATATATTTTTTAATAGCTAAGAGTTTTTATTATATGAAGTTTGTTTGTATTCTCATTTCTGCAACAAAAAAAGAAAGGGGGGTGGAAATTCCTTACAGTATATAGGTATTTAAAGAAAATTTGGTTTAGACAAACTTGTTATAATCTTAGAAATCAAATGTGTAAAGTAATCTTTAGCATGTCACTGCCATTCCTTACAATGCATCATGGTGTATTATCTCTTTTGTGATGAGTAGCATGTTATAGAGAAAACGAATAAATAATACCTTCTCGTTTCCAAAGTGGTGAATTTGGCAAAACCTGTTTACTTGATCTCAACACTCTGTTTGAACAAACTTTGTTTGCAGCAAAGTGGTAATGTGTTGCTATAGACTCTCACTGAGTGTCCTGCTGCTTGAAGTGCCAAATCCTTCACCCACTACAGTACTCTACTATTAGATAAGAATAAGCAATTGCATTTCTATCTATTGACGGAACAGGTAAACCTATTAATCTTTTATCAGAAATGTTTTGCGTCATAGGTTCAGTAGCACATGATGAGTTGTGATAGTTCTAGTCACGGTGATGTTTGCTAG
The DNA here is from genome assembly GCA_018155075.1 of Cassiopea andromeda. Taxonomy (NCBI): domain Eukaryota; kingdom Metazoa; phylum Cnidaria; class Scyphozoa; order Rhizostomeae; family Cassiopeidae; genus Cassiopea; species Cassiopea andromeda. Next base: position 117,527 of record WIPJ01001656.1, read on the forward strand.
TGCTAGCGTTGTTTAATTTTGCTACTCAGGGGTTCTCCACTAAAATTAATATTCATGAACAATCTGTTTGCAACACAGCTATGTTTTGGATTTTCTCCTTCATCACTTTCTGGCACAATAGTTGCAACAATATCAATTTGAAGTCTTTTGGCCACCTACAAAACGTTACAAGTCTATAAGTTCTTGTAGCTCATTCTCACCGCAGTCCAATTTTGTCCTACAATTTTCTACTAGGGAGCATATAGAGTTAAATCTCTAAATCCCAACTGCTACCTTTGAAGCATGCAGGTAAGCTATACCTATCGCAAGCGCTTTACTTAGCCCCAGAGAATTTCTTAATTATTCGGTATTCTAGATGGGCTAAATAAAGATAGTGGCTTTATAGAGACAGGACTTATTCATAGAGGTCAATATGAGTGCGTTGGAATTGGATTTTACGTTCAATTATATTACACAATCTTGAAACTCCTAATGCAACAAATAGCAAAAACTTGTCACCAAATATCCATCCATCAATCCATCCATCCATCAATCTATCCATCCATCTATCCATCCATCCATCCATCCATCCATCCATCCATCCATCCATCCATCCATCCATCCATCCATCCATCCATCCATTCATTCATTGATACTTATGGTTTTATTCTTCATATAACTACATTTTTCAATACTGGGCTTGGGTCTACTAACCTTGCAAACATATTGAGCTTAGGTTGTTAGTTTTGCTGGCTCATTGACTAAAACCTTATTACTTCTGCTACAAAATTTCCAAGAAAGTTAAGAAAATGGCCTTTGATTGTTCTTGTATATTATTCATCACATTCATGTTGGAGTTGCTCACCAGATGCTTAGTACAGCACGACTCCTAACACTAATAGCAAGAAATTTGAATGTAAGTACTGCTCAAGCTATATTCCCATTCATTTTTTTAACAGAGATCGCTAAGCATCAAAACAGGTCTACCAAAACAGCAATTGAAAGTAAATGTACCGACAAAGAACTTCTTTACAGTAGTCTGACTAAATAAGAGCTCAAACACTGCTATAATAACCAGATGCAATTAATAAAGCACGAAAGATATGAGAAACACTACTGAGTGATCAATGCACAAAAAGAGCCTACAATTCAATGTCAAATGGTGAATGAATAAATGAGAACATCCAAACTCCAACGAAGTAATTGTGTACTGACTTTACAATGAAGAGAAACCTGCCATCACTAAGGCTCATGAATAGCAAATGAGAGAATGTAGCTAGCTTTAATATGGCACCTTGAAAATTAATTCTACACGAGTAATCGTGAATGTGATTAACTACATGTAAGAGATCTGGCACAATATTGTGCATCTACAATAGTGAATGTGATTAACTACATGTAAGAGATCTGGCACGGATTTTAAGCTATAACATTAAACTTCTAGTTCTGTCTATTGCGTAGTGTATATGAATACATGAAGATAAATTAAACAATTCTATCAACATCCAAGGACAGCATGAGCTACTAATTACTCTTTTTTTGCAATGATTGGAATTCCAAGAAATGGCTGTCAATATAACAAAAATATTTCCACGAATTGTAATTTTCACAACAAGCTTGAAGGTACAGGCAAAGTTTTCAAATGTAAATAGATTTCAGTGCTTTGGAAACAGATAGAAAAAATTGCTAGCAAGCAGGGCCTGACATTGAAATATTCTAGGTGATTGTGTGTTTTGACATGTAGCTTAGTAACACCAGCAATTTATCCTATCGAATAGGGCAAATTGCTGGAGCTTGTCGTTCAGGTAACCACTTAGCAGACATGAATTATTTATTGCTTCTACACATACGTAGTAATGGGAACCATTCATTGTACAAGAATACATTTCAAGTTAGTTTTAAAAGCTCTAATCAAGACAATTGACTGCTAAACAAACCACAAATAGGCTAATTGAGATTGCTTGCGGAGATTGGTTTTGGAGGAGAGTCAACAAGACTGTTATGCTGTAATCAATGATATAGAAGCGCCAAAAGCAATAAATTTCTGAATCATTGTTTTGAGTTGAAGAAAAAACCACTCATGCGGAGGGACTGGCTTTGTGTGTATACGTATACGTCTTCCAATTCACATCCATGACTTCATTAGGGACGGCTATCTACAATAGCGAAAAAAGAACTCGAATGGATTCTCCTTTTTTGTGACGGAGAAAGGCGCAAGCCAATTAGAATCTCGGACTCCTATCACATGATATTCTTGAACAAAACGATTAATGAAAATCTGTCACTTGGACTAATAGCCTTCCTCATTTTTACATCTTACTTTTGCAGATTTGCAGACAGAGCTCCAGCAACTTTAGGTGTTCTGCAGACACTGCAGGAATTATTTGAAAATACGTAACAATATATTCTGCCTCGTGCAATCTGACTTCCTTGAATGAAAGGCAATATCCCTTCTATTCCTCTCGCTCTTTGTATCTTCCGTTTTAAGAATCTTCTCTTGCGCTTTTAAAATCGAATCTGACATCTTCTCGGCAGCAAAAGCCTTATCAGCGATCAATTAGCCATCTTAAAATTCTGTTTATGAACAACTGTACGCAACTAAAGCCAACCGAACATGGAAAGCTAGCGCATTTGTCAAAAGCAAAGTGCATTTGACAAATTTTCTCTTAGCGAAAAAAGTCACTTCGTGCTAATAAAGTCACCTAGTAGAAAACGAGCTGCAGAGGCTCCTTTAACAGGATTCCATTAGTTACAAAAGAAAATCACATCGTCTGGAGATTGCGAGCACCAAAACTTTTAATAATTTCACGGGTTCTTTGGGTTGCTGAAGTAGATTAAATGAATAAGTTAAAGCTCCAATATTGCATAAAAAGACACTCCTTTTTGGTAACTGAAGTCGCTATTGAAAGAATTCCTTTGATTCAATACGTCATACCCGTGATACATTGATTTTTAGCCGCAACTAGCATAGATTATAACGCTTACTCATCATTTACTAGAGGCTCCCAAATTTTTCAAATTGCTTTACATAGTGGGTCCTTACAACAAATTTTTTTTTAATTAAGGTCTTTGTATAGGGAAGTACCGTTCAAGAAAAAATTAATAAATTTCAGGAGGTTAACATACATCCATGACGGTCAATGATGCAGGTAAAGAGAGACTTGATAATAATCAACTCCGGTCCTCAAAAAGAAGATTTTATTTGCTAGTCTATCTCTAGTTCTATAGCCCAATGACACTTGTCCACGGATGCAATGAAAGTTATAGGGGGAGGCTAGTGTATCCTCAGCTGTGCCTATTTCATTCTTACAAGTATGAGTCCAGACTAGAATTGACGAGAGAGGATCATGGATTGATGACATCACAGGTCACTGCGAAGGAAAACATAGCCCCATGATATGTCAAAGTCCAGACTATAATTCGAATGTTTATAAAGAGTATAATGGTTGCTGGAACAAGAAATGTGTTATTTAGTTCGCATTTTATGACGCTAACATGCATTGGAAGCATAAATTTCTTGATTGGATAATTCAATACGCAGTCATTGTAGAAAGGAAAAGAGACCAGTGAACTTGATCTGTTCTCATGTTCTATCGCCTATAGAATGACCAAGTGCTTATCATAAAGTACTAGGTTTGAGATTGTGCAGATAAAAATACATTAGAATTTCACTGGCATTTGTGCATTTGCAATTTAAATACTAAAACTGCCTCCAATAAGCTTTTATTGCTTAGCAGTGCATATATAATTTTAAAATAGTGAATGCAAAGAAGGAGAAAATCAATTCATTACAAGTAACTATTTGCTAGCCATACCACTGCTATACATGTTTCATTGTCTTCATTTTGGCTTCTAGTTCTTGCAATGGCTTCTTAAAGCGGTGCAAGTGATATTATGTACTATATACAGATGTCTTTCTCATTGCTAAGTGGATCTAATGTCATTCTCATCCTCGCTCACTTCATCATTTGCTCTCATATGGTCTGATAGAGTATTTCCTACGTAGAAGAATACACTATGAAATGCTAGTTGTTCAGATAAACTGATGTTGAGTAATAGATAAAAGGATATTTCTATAAAGGAGGTAATTAATGCAGGCACCCAATCGGTAGCTGACTTCATCTTCAACCCTATAGCAGTCAATTAATTTGAAAACAAACATTAGCGTCAATTTGGGTTCACCGATTAGATGTACTTAATTGCTAGACCAGCTACGACAGATTCTGTGTTGATGGATACAAAATTACAATCACCATCTCAACTAGAGAACGCTACTTTAATCGACTTAAGTTTCTTTCATTCAAGAATGAAAATATACTGCTTATGTTCTTACTCTCATATCGATCCAACATATGCATTGAAGCCTCTGTATACAACCGAGTGGTCCGTTGTGAATTTGACATACATGTACCTTCCAGATGCAAAGTAAGTTTTATATCTTGGATCTGATCCCTTCAAAGTAGCAAGTAATGGTGAAGACGATGATGAGCCATCTCTAAAAGATAATTGTTACAAATTTTATACCAAGTGCCCTATATCAGCTTCCTTTACATCAAAACGCATTTGAATGGTTAGAAATTATATGTAAATATTCATGTCTCCCAATGAGCAACATATTTTTCATATAATTTTAATTCAAACTAAGATTGATCTATAAGCTAAATTTTAAGACCTATGAAATAGATAAGCATTAACATAAATTCTATCTTTTTTGCCATGTGAAAGCTGTAAAATCAAGTTTTAAATTTTTTCCTTTATTTTGAGAGCGCTTTGGTACCAGAGAGGTATTTGATACTTGAATCGTGAGAGAGTTAGGAAGGCTATACCTTATTACACAAAATTACGTTTGCGACCAAAGCAAGAAAATGAGGATTAGGGAAAATTAATTTTCAAAGGATTTTTTCAAAGAAATAGAGTCTTGAGTACATTGATTAAGGAAATTTTTCCTCTCAAATGCATTTTCAGTTACATTAATTAAGGAGCAATTTTACTTAACTTTTATTTTGAAGATTGATTATAAAGCATTAGTTTTGATCATTCAGAGGCATTCATAAAGAAATATCAGATTTTTAATGATATTAATCTCAGAATGTAGCCCATCACGCGCCCTGGACGTGTCAATGTTCCTAATAAAGCAAACTCATAACACAATTACAGCACCAAAATGTAACTGTATTTCAAAACAACCATAGAAATTTAAAGAAAAATGCCACGTCCAACATATCTAGCAAATTTTAAGCAAAAATGTGTGTTCTTAAAAAATGCAACAAAATTCAATGGAAGGACATCAACATAAATACAATGATTAAGAAACAGTGACATTTTGGTTATCAAAAATTAAGGCATGAGAAAAGAAGGGCATAAAAATTTTAAGGTTTGTTCTTGTTGAGGAATTTTTATGGAAGCATTGCTTAGTAGAGTGTTACCTGTAATTGTGTGTAACAAGGTAGGCTATTTACATTTGAGTTCTGGCTAGATTGCAGCTAAAGTTTCGTAAGATCCGATTGTGAACATACAATAATTGATAGAAGTTCTGAGAAAGATTATTAGGTGCAAGTCCATTAAGGCAAAAGGATAAAATGCCTCTTCAACATCGCTGTATTTGTGAGGAAAATGTGAATTAATGTAGAGGGTATAAGTGGTTAGTTGCCTATAAACAGTTTTCTAGAAAGAAATAAACCAATTTCTCATCCAATAGTACTTGTAGTAGCCAATAAACACTAGACCCTTATGCACAGTATCGAATATTATAATACTATTTCCTATAGGTCATATATGACCTTTGGAAAGGGAAAGTTGAAGTTGTTTTGACATGTTTTTCGGATGAAATATACCAAACTGGTGAAGAGCATAATGTTCAGCAAGATGGAAGCTACCAATAAAAGAGGAGAAGAAATGAGAATGGGTAGAAAACATACAAGAATAGTGTGGAAAAAGGGAAGACGATAATTGCAATGAATGCAATGAAATAAACAGACTAAATTTGAAGAAATTTGTGGACATAGCCTCCAAGACCAACGAGTAATGGACCCAAGTAGATAATTAATTTTTTTCCAAACTTTTCATTGAACAAAAATCCATGCAATCAATTGTAAACTTTGCTAATGCCTTACAAAAGGTGTGCCTGATAAAACTACATGATAAAATAGGATATCAACAACATGAAAACGAAAATAATCAAAAGCTCAACAGCTCAGGGTTTTTCCATGCCCTCTTCCTACAACAAAATATGTAATATGTTGTGCGAATTGAAACATTAATAACTCTTTTGACTATAAACTAGGGAGCTCCTTCATCAAAATTGAGGTCTTTCAGCATATCCAGAAACGATGAAGAAGAACTGCCAATTGTGCAAAGTTCACTCATCGATAGATTAACAAAAAGGACCTTTTCATGTCTACTCTGTAGTTCCAAAACCACTCTTTATATTTTGCTTTCTTTGTGAGTGAATTTGAGGTTGGACCCATAGTCAAAAGTAAATTCAAGAATGTAGAGATGATTTGAAGAGAAATAAAGAGGAGGTCAAGCCTGAACTTTTCCCTTGTAACTATAGATGGATATAGATATTCTGGAAGATCTGAATAGAGTTTGCAATTCACTAAGGTAAGAGGCTTAGCAATGAATTTCAGAACAGAGTCATGTCGCTATGAAAAGCGACTTTGGTCAAGATAGCTCTTTCAACCTGCTACAATATGAAGAAGTGTTTCAGGACTCTAGCACAAGGAAAAGTCTATTGATGAGCTTTTTTTCCACTTAGCGAGATTGATTAGGGTGGAAAGTTTATTATTTATGTCTCGCACTGTAAGATTGAATATATTTTTAGGTATTTTGATTTGTACCCAAAACTAGACAGAGTTTAAACATAAAAGAGATTGATCCATTATAAATGAAAAGAAAGAGCCTTGAGAAATGAGATGTTTCTGAAGCCTTTCTTCATGTGAAGTTCGAAAAGCTTTTAAAACTCTTGGAATTTTGGTAAGTGTCATATTAAACATTCATATTGGAATTTCTGCATTTCCAAAGGTCGTTTATCTCTTGGCTTGTGGAAGATTTTAGTGAGTTTCTCGATACAACTTGACATTTTACAAACTTTTTTGAAGGAAGTTGTATATTCAACCCAAATATGGTTGAAAAGACTGATGTTGCTGAACGCTGCACTTATAGGAAGCGCAAGCCACTAGTGTATATACCTAGAAACCTTGTTATCGAGAATTTCACAGACCCAAGTTTTAGATATATCCGCTACAGTCAAATGCCTTGAAGGTTTTGAGAGAACATGTCTTTGATAGGGAAGTAATTTTTTAGGGTGAAGGGTTAGCTTATCAATGTCAAACATCAAAGATCTTAAGGTTTCAAGCAATTAAGATTTGTGCATTGCATTAGACATGTTGAAATCAAAATTTCTACCGAGATAACAAAATGAATCATCAGCCTTAACTGGAGGAACAATCTCACTAATTATTATTAGCTTAGTCTGAAACTGTATAAATTTCATTGATTTTCTCTGATTCCAAGAGTGACACATTTATCCACTCTTATTATCATACCAGCCCACTGACACGAGAGAGTAAAGCAAATTAGAAGCATCTGGTTTTTCCTTTTCATTTCCATTAATAACCGCAGCATCATCAGCAAATTGGAGCCGTTGTACCAGTCTAGATGAGAGACCAGAATCATTGCTATATGAATATGAAATCGACAACTTATTTCAGCTTTAATTTATTGAATGAATGTGTTAAAGCACATGTTGAAAATGAGAGGACTGAGGCGGTCACCTTGCAGTAATCCTCGTCCGACTGGAAAGAAAGAAGTATTAAAATCGTGTGTAATGATGAATGTCCTAAAATCAGTGCACAAAGCATTAATTTAACTGTTGAATATGGTTTGGAACATGATGATATTGCAGTACCTTGCCTACAAGGTTGTGATGAAGCTCACAAAAATCGTTCTTAACATCAAGCAGTGTAATAACAAGGGATCTCTGTCTAGATCGAACCCTATCCACGTACCTGTGCTGGCAATATTAAATTCTTGTAAAAAGCAGCTGAACCGTAATGAAAGAAAAGCTATTTCTTAAAGAGGACTTTACTTAGATACCTTGTATCGAGTTTAAAGTGGCTAGATAGCATACTTTTATTTCCTGTTGGAGGTTTCCCTCGTATAAAAATTTAGGAGACGAAATAAAATGCACGATATGTAACAGCAGATTGATAGGCAGTACGGAGCGTGATCTCTGTAATGCTCTTTCTATGTACTTCCAGACTTATGCAGCCCACAGTTGAACTTAGCTACCTGTTGCCAAGTTCTTTTTTAGTCTACCAACATTGCAATATACCAGAGGTGGAATTTTGGGGGTGTTAGATTGAGGTAGAGATTGTGAAATTGTCAGAAAGTCAGATACTTTGCCGGTTGAGTTAGATCAATTTTTGTTCAAACTTTCCTGAAAATAAAAAGAAAACTACAATTTTCCGACGATTTGAGATGATCCAAATTTCAAAACTTCCCGGGAAGCATGCCCCCGAACACCCCTAGCTAATTTACATTTGGGGACTTGCGCAATAGTAAACAATTTTCATTAGTGGATGTCATACCATACCCCCAGTTATGTTTTGCAAACTTTATTGCTATGGCCACAACATTGTATCCGAATAAGTAGCGTGGGTTTTCAGAAGGATTTTAATACGTATGTTTTAAATTGTTGTTTGTTCGAAAAGCAATTATACTTTTTGTAACAGGCTTCACCTGCTCTATTTTTTGACGCAAAGTTTCACCTGGCCTACTGAAGATAATACATAACGTCACACTTCTGGTGTAGAAGCAAAACTTTTTGTCGGCTCATTAAGTGTCTTACACCCCCCTCCCAAAAAATCTCAATTTCCGCCACTCTAATGTGCAAATACTTGCCTTAGTTCAACTTTATCACAGCAGCTTTCAGTGTAAAAGTCGTAGAAGTACAAACTGAGTTTTCCACTTGGAACGCTGAGTGACCATGTTTTTGACAAATAATTTGCATAGTTCGATGGATAGCTTGGTGATGTGATTGTAGAGTAATAGCCTAAAATTGAATGCATAGCGCATTATAATACGATCAAATTCATACATGTTTGAACTCTTTAGACCAAACAAACAGCCCCACTTTAGAGAAGTCCGACTTAAGCCTCTTAACAAGTGAAAAGATGGCCAGGAGTATGCATCCTCGTATGACTTGCGCAATACAAAATTTTTGCGCCCTTCATTTATCATGAGCTTGCTTTACAAATTAACACAAACAAATAATTACGAATTAATTGAAGTATGCTTTAAAAGTAATACTTCTGGCAATTTATATTGTAGTAATACAGAAGTGAGCAAATCTTGATGATCTTTGGCAAACCGACCAACAGGACATTTTCAGCAAAAGAACAGGCGCGATGGTGTGAGCTACAGTTATGTATAACGTGGTAAGTAACTGTTGGGGGTAGCATTGATGATTGAGTGCAGCTAATTCATTGGTAGGGAATGCACTAACAGACGATCATTTACTAGCAATGCAGTCCTAGATTCCATCAGGGATGCAAAGGAATGGGAAAAGTAATGGTCATTAAGATGAGGATGAGTTTTTTGAAACATTATTTATAATACATCTTCAAACTTTGTGAGTAAAAATATCACTGAAATGGCTATCCGTACATGGCTGGCTCACAATAATCCTAAGATCAATACAAAATAGCGATCAGGATGATGGCAAAAGTGATAAGAATGATGAAGCTCATGAATATATCAGAAAATAGAACAAAAATACACTCACTAAAGACACAAAACAATCAATCCCTTGAGAGTTCTAGACAATAATGGATTGTCGTTTTGCTGCTACAAAATAACTTAATTGTGAGAATATCTCACTTACCTGTTTGGCAGAAAGGTCCTGTATAGCCTCCAATACAAATACAAGAAAATGCGTTGACAAGATTGTTGCAAGAACCTCCATTTTTGCATGGGCTGCTGCTGCATTCGTTTATATCTGTTAGAATAAATTCATTGCTTAGGCAAGCAATATGTTAAGTACCCTTTTTAGTTAAAGAATTAGATTTTAGTAAGCTCTTCCGTCTAAGTAAAAGCATAGAACTTCAGTAGATTTGTGATTACAATTATTGTTCGCAACACAGCACATTATTGTCCCATATTCTGCCCTTAAGAATATTTTCATCTCAGTATTTCATAAGAAAATTGCAAGTATCAGCTTTTGCCATGGTTTTACAACTGCAAGAAGAGTCTTCTATAAAAAAGGTGCAGAAAACTATACTGAGAAGTCTTTATGAGCATTAGTGTTCTGAAATTTGGTTCAGGGATGGATTTAGAAGATGATTGTTAGGGAGGGTGTAGGATTATGAAGGTTTCTGGGCTGCATACCTTTCAAGTGCCTGGGTAATAAAATCACACTCATTGTTCACTTTTATTGCTCCCCTTTGTAAAAATTTGCTATTTGCTGCAGAATCCATAAGTCTTGACTATAGAAACAATTGTATTGCAAGAAAAACAGTTGATATTCTGAAGTTTACCGAAGGATGGAAAAACATTGCAGATATTTCCGAATAGTACGAAAATATTGCAGACTTTACAGAATGGAACGACAATATTGGTAAGTAACGCAACTAGAGTCCAGAAAAGTGACATGCCTTCCTCGGCTACCTATTCTTGAACCTAGAGCTTCCTCATTTTTAGAGACAATAGAAAGCTGCTTGTTTGGGAAAATTATACATGCTTGACAAGTAGATATTTTAAACAACCCATATTCAGGGCCGGTGCTAGAGAAAATTTTTTAGGGGGTGTCAGATCTCCAGCTGCCAAATAGGGAATGTAAACTCAAATTTTATAAACAAAAGCTGTTTTCAAATTATATAAGATACACAACTAACAACTTTGGAGGGCAGGGGTTGAATTAATGCTAAAACTTGTTGAAGACGAAATGGCCTTCGAATACTTTTTCCAGATTCGTAAATAGAGGAACTACTGTAGGAGGTTTACTGATATCATTGCTTCTGGAGGAAAATAATTCTTATTGCCATTTCTTATCACAGTAGAAAAAAGAAAACGGGGAACCGGGGGCGAAGACCCCAAAAAGTTTTCTCGACGAAGCCTTTTCCATGTCAGGAAATTCCTTTTTTGAAAGAGAGGGCACTACAAAAAGGCACTTTCATTCCTATGTTGAAAAGGGCAGGAGTCTAGACCTCCAGGGCCCCTAGTTCGCCTGAATAATCCAACTGCTTTTCAAATGTAGACAATCGATGGAGAAGCACTTTCATGTACCAAAGTATCAACTTCTCTGAGAGAGACTTGGGGGTCTGGGGGCTTGCCCCAGAAAGATTTTCTAGAATAACCCTCTAGAAAATAAGAAAATGCCCTTCTGCGTAGAAGGAAAACATGTTTTCATCATTGATCTTTATTTTGGGATGGAGAGCATAACCCAACCTACTATCAATTTTGCACGAATTTGGCAGACAAAATGTGATATTGAAAGTAGAAATCTCACTGTTAGCAAGTCTAGCCAGGCCTATGTGAAAATGATGAGAAACTCTATTGGTATCCACCTCGTCCAGAGAGACTTGGGAGTCTGGGAGTTTGTCCCCAGAAAAATTTCTTAAATCCCTCCCTCTGGAACGTGAGAAAATGCCCTTTTGCTTGATAGGAAAGTTTGTTTATATGATTGGTCTTCATTTTGGGTTAGAAAATAGCATCCTACCTTCCGATCTGTCTTTCAAAAAGTTGAAAAACTCAAAAGTTTGATCTTTAAAAATAAATTTTATCGTGAGAGGTGAGAGAGTCTAATCAGGCAATTGCAAAAGTGATGGACTGAGCAAAACTCTGATACTCCAGGAATGCTTTGCGCTCAGCCTCCTTGCTACTAGCTTTTAGCTGCAGAATGCTATTCCGTCATCAAATTGTGAAGAAAACTGCCAACGTGTGCCTGTGTGTTAAGAAAGGAAAAGTAGCGCACCAGAGTATTCCCTAAATGCGCTTGCACGTCCATGTACAGAGATTGATACACCTCATAAATAACGTAAGTTGACGTCTCCCTTGAAACCTAAGCTAATACAGTGTATTTCTCTAGCAAATATGGCTTTGATGTTGGCTACACAAAACAAACGATAGGACAGGTGTTTTGTCTGCCGATTAGACTCCCGAAAATCTCAAATCTGCGGAGTAAATTCATGATTTTTAGTCTGTGTGGGTGTCACACCCCACACTATTCCGTAGCACCGCCCCTGCCTATATTACCAAACTTATTCTATACCATGTTTGAAATATGAACAAGCTTTCTTAAATCTAATGTCATGTTTTGCTTTAGCAATTGATTATAAAACTGAAATGTTTTGCGAAATTGCAAAGGCTTCCTAAAAAGCGACAAAAGGAAGTAAAACTTTCCTCTGACTTGCAGCCGTGGAGCCGTGACTTTTCCAGATCGCGCCCCATACACCACCCGTTATAACTACACATCATATAGTTGTAAAGCTTCGTTATTTCATGTTGCAAAATCTCTTACAATAGCTTCAGTGCATTCTACCACATTTTGTTCTATGTTTTCTAATCACAAGAGTAACAAATGACTATCCCCTATACCCTACTTCAAAAGTTTTATCAACCTCAAATATACGGGAATCGTTTTTACTTTGAAACGCACTTAGTTTTGAGCTGGGGGAGTTTCAACTTCTAGACTGTGTTCTTTCGAGTTTTGTTCAATATGATTCTAAAGCAGTGTTTTTAATTTATAAAAAATGTAAATCAAATCACCGCAGTGAATAATCATTCAACTCAATTGTCTCTTCCAAGCAAAATTATTCTGCATGAAGTAAGTGACAGCTGAACAGCTGCTTAATAATGCATCTTAGAAAATATATCCCAAACTACAGAGCTAAAAGATGGTTATGGTGTGAATCTGACATTTGGTAACAACAATTTTATTAATTCTGGCTTTACCTGTTTGACAGTTGGTTCCTGCATAACCTGCTGCACATGTACAATAATATGAGTTGATATTGTTGCTGCAGGTACCTCCATTTTGACAAGGGCTACTACTGCATTCGTTTATATCTGGAGAAAAAAGATCAAGTGTATCACTGAAATAAGATATTCAAAGACATTTTCGAGGCCAAAAAGGATATTGCTAAGCATATGCTTTTAATTCTTGTATGGAGAACTCTGTAGCATACATTGAAATAGGCTCAGCTCTACTCAGCTCTAGTTTGCCCAGTCCAAGCTTGGAAGTAATTAGTGCACGAGCGTCAATTAGCACGTGCACCCTCATTTGCTCGTGCTATCCAAGATTTAGCTATTCGCAATACAGACTTTCTTGTTGTAGAGACATGTCAAATGTTTCATTTAGGGTAAAAATGGAAAAAGCAGAGTTGTGACAGCAAAAGGTGACATTCAATAGTTTTGTAGTTATGACAACAAAGTTCCTATCTAGAATATGCGATTGCATAGTTGACAGTGACTTTGGTACGGGCGATTTTTCACTCTTTCTGGAGATTTGGTACGTGTTTAGAAACGCGCACGTGTCATCGTACTTGTCTCCGGGCATGAACTACTAACCCTCTGACTGACCCTCTGGCACAGTTCCTGTGAATTATGAGGACGTAGTGAATGTAAACATTGCAGCCAAGGCAATTTTCGAATCACTTTCTTTTCATCCATTCATTCAAGCATAACTTACCAAAATCTGTCCACTCACCCATTCAAAACCCACTCAAACAAGCAAACAATCATAAAGTTATCTCAGCATACAATTGCAAGTCATTATTTATTCAATTTTCTCGTTACTTAACAACATTGTTCTCCATGAGCATTCAAACCAGCCATTCCCCTTTCATCGTTTATGCTAATTTTCTGTCGAATCATTAGTGTATATATTTGTATATAATTCACAGTGTAGTCAGTCGGAGAGTCAGTCATCAATCATTTCACTACAAAATCATCTCCTCTCTGGCCCCATGTTCTCTGCACTTTAAATAAGACCACATGGTAATCAAACATCAACAAACCAGCGAGGGACCGTCACAAAACAGAACACGAAATGATAGGAAATCATTGTTCCTATAAGACCTTTTGTAAATATTCGTTTCCCATTTCCGTTCACAGTCCTAACAATAGCGAAACTTGCTTCCCTGAACGTTGTAATATAAAAGGATAAAGCTACCTGATTCACATCTAGCTCCAGTATAACCAGCTACACATGTGCAAGAATACGAATTGATTTGGTTGCTGCATGCGGCCCCATTCGCACAAGGACTGCTATCGCATTCATTTATATCTGTATTGAGGAATATTTACTGATAACTGTAGCAGACTTGTGATAATATTGTATTAGCAATTGAGTATTCTATCTCTTTCATTTTCCTTTTGCTTTTTTACTTTTATTTTAATACCTTATATACCGTTAATTATTTACACCAATTACAACATTGTTAAGCAACAGTGGAACTTTACATATTTATTCTATAACTTTAAAGTTTCTCAATATTCAATATTTGCGCTTCATTCCAATGTTGATATTAATTGAAAGCAGACCTGCGATGTTGAAACTTAAAATATCAGTTAAATTAAGCAATAATGGACTTCAATTTCTTTGAATTAGATGGGACTCTATATTATTGTGGAAAATCTTCAAGTTTTCAGGAACTAGTAGCAATGAAATATCATCTTTTTTAAGGTGTACAACTATAACTTCCGCAAAAGCTGTTAACGCAGCAAACTCCACCGTAAGTATATTTACCTGTTTCACAATTGGTTCCTGAATAGCCTGCTGCACATGTACAAGAATATGAATTGATGTTGTTGTTGCAGGTAGCTCCATTTTGACAAGGGCTACTATCACATTCGTTTATATCTGTTGAAGAGTAACATGTTTTACTACTGAAACAATATAGTATTGAAAAGCGTTTTGTGAAGCAAATAATTTATTTTATTATCTTCTAACAGCAGTTTTTAAAGAAATTACCTTTTTGACTCAAATATTTAAACAGATTGTCTATTGAGCTTGGTCATCATTTAAAAATAATTTCCAGGAGTTATGCAATGGTAGCTACTTAGATTCTACTAGAAAATTAAATAGATATAGCAATTTGTATAAGGTTTGGGCGCATTGATTCTATAGAGAGATGCTATTTTAATTGAAGCTACAACATCTATTGTAAATACTTAACCGTATCGATTACTTCATTACTTATACCAGCCAATTGAGTAACTAAGGATGGCATTAGACGGCCACAGTTTGGTCGCGTCAAATTCAATTCAGAGCAGAATTTGAATTAAGTTTGGCACAAATGCGGCCGTATAAAGTGAACTTTGAATTATGTGCAGCACTTTGAATTAAGTGCGGCAGTATTTGCTGAATTTAATTCACAATTGCGACGTAAATGTAGCATGGCTTTATACGGCCGAATTCTGGTCGCCTTTAAATGCACGTTCCGGAAATTCTTCTCTCTGGTCTATCAAATTTTCAAGGTAAAGGCAACGTTGCGCATGTGAAAACTACGTTCCAGGTACGTATCATGGTACGTATTTGCTTTGTTCTTGTATTGGCAAGTGCTAGCACTTTCTTGTTTATGAAACTGTTGGACTTCAGTGAGAACGACCAGGCCAAGACAATTTGACCGCTCTCAAGGGCACTGCATGCAATATCCGAACAGATATGCCAACAAACTATTTTTCATTAGCATGGTCTCATTAGCACCACTAGGGAGGTTTAGATCCAGTACGAGTACGAGTAAAAGTACGAGTTTTCAACTGCGCAACCGATCTAAGCATATTGAGAGGGAATCACCGTCACAACTCGTACTCGAGGCAGCCGGTCAGTACGAGATTTGCATCAAATCTTGCACTGAACAGAACGAGTTTGGAATTGATAATATTGGCAAAAATTATTGTGCAATTCATAAGGAATTGCCTCGATAAAACAGATGTTCGAAGGCAATCTCTTGTTTTCAAAAGGAAGAGAATGTAAAGCCTTATTTAAGAGCTGTTGTTGTAGAGCCACTGTCATAATAAACTTCTGGAAAGGGAATAGCTATGGAAGGGGACGAAGTGGAAAGGTTTTCACAGAACGTATATTCCAGAGTTGATCAAGGGACTAAAGTTATTAAAACACTTCAAGAATAATCCAACAGCATCCTCACGACTCGGAATGTCATTCTTGCTCAAGCAAATTTCAGCCAGTGATTCATCTTCATTCACGATTGCGAAAGTTCAGCAAAAGAAGGCACTAGCTTTCGAGGGATATAGTAATAGTTTCGTGTTTATCTTCAGAGTACGATAGGGCCCTATAGTATCCTATAATTTACTAAACCCTTTGAATATAGACGCAGATCTATTGACTTCAATAAATCCCGGGATCGTTTTGAAGGCGGAGATATCTAAACACACGAAGTTGGAGTATGAGTTCGAGTGTTGAGCTACGCAGGGGTTGAACTTGTACTCGTACTCGTACTCGTATTGGATCTAGACCTCTATACTATCAACTTATTTGATTTTCCAAGATCTGATTGTCTTTGGTTTTAATACAACATGAACGCAATTCTCAAGTCTTGATTCACGAAAGTCATGCTGGATTATTTTTGGTAACATTCCAATGCACTACGTCATGTCAATTTGCTGAGAATGGAATTAGATGCGACATCGAAAACACATATAAAGTGACTGCCACACTTGTGCTGCATTGTGGTCGAACTTAATGATTTGAATTCGACGCGACCGAAATTCGGCCGTCTAAAGCCCTCCTAAAAGAGTACATCCTAGTAAAGCTATGCAATATATAGAAAAAAGGAGCGTTAATTTGAAATTTGATGACAAGGTCTTTAATGAATTTGCTTTACCTGTTTCACAGTTGGTTCCTGCGTAGCCTGCTACACATGTACAAGAATATGAGTTGATGTTGTTGCTGCAAGTGGCTCCATTTTGACAAGGGCTGCTACTGCACTCATTTATATCTGGGGAGCAAATAATGAAAGTCAATTACTAAAGCAACATATTCAAAAAGCTATCAATATTTTATTTAAACAAATAACTCTAGGCATTCTTTAGACAACCTTCTACCTTGGAGATTGAAGCAGAATATCCATTGAGAAGCACTATCACATTAAAAAAACTTTCTACCACAAATATGATCGTAACTGCATAAATTCTACTAGAGCTGGAAAAATGCAAGACAAACTGGATAATCCTTGAGTAGAATCATTCTTCCAGAAAATGCTATTATCATTCAAGATACTACTAATACTAGTTAATTGCCTTTTTGGACAAGTCATCTGTTTAAGAAATTAAACGAAGCCCTTTAATTATATTATTCCCATAACACGTGACTGCCTCTATTAGATAGAATACTGCTCAGATGGATAAGGTATTGCTATAAACCCACTTTCCATCAAAGTATCTCCCAAATCCTTCAAACCTCTGCAATTAGCATTGATGCAGCACCACCACATTATGACAAGATTTTAGAAAAACACTATTTTATAACGGCATCCCTTCAACATGCAAATTTAAACTTAATTACATACAATTAAGGAAAGCTAGCATAACAAAGAAATAAAACCGCTGATCTTGCAGGGGGTCGTTCTTTTGAGGGGGCATAGATTAGTTTTTAATGCGCATCAAATGCCTTCTTAGATGGCTTTTAAACAGACTTAGCCATAACAGTTCTTTTATATTACTTGGAATATTATTCCAGGCCCTAATGCCAGCAAATTGAAATCCTTTCTTGGATAATTCAAGTTTTACTTTTGGAATAATCAGGTCTTTATCATTTCTAGTATTGTAATTAGATAAAGATGATCTAAATTGGAACATATTCCATAGACTTTCAAGGCATAGCTTATTGAGAATCTTATAGACTAATACAGATCGATCAAAGCGAATAAGGTTCTCAACATTTAGCCACTTTTTAGGCAACGGGTCCTGAATTCTTCCACTTTCAATAATTGATAGAGCTCTATTTTGCAAACATTGCATTGTCTTTAGTTCGTTTTACGACAGACATGCCCATACTCAGCTTTCGTAGCGTAGGTGACTCTCAAACAGAGTTCGATAAACATCGCATAGTTTGGAATGGGGAAGAACATTCTTAAGCCTTTTTAAAGATGGTAAACCTCCTGCTAGTTTTACTGTCAATGATTTAAATCGATTTATCCATTTTAGCCCTTCGTCAACACTGACACCTAAGGATTTGCCTTTCCCTACACGTTTTATTTTGCTATCATTAAGTTTGAGTGGAGGGAGGTCGTTGAATTCATTTAATCTACGTTGGTGACTGATAACCATATGTTCTGTTTTTTGGATGTTCGCGCTTAGCTTTTTTACCCTCAAACATTCACTGATATTAAACAGCTCCTTCTTTTTCGTGCATATGAGCTCTGTTATATCAATAGATGCAATAGTTGTATATGTATTTTCAGCATACATATTTGCCTTTGAGAATTCTAAGCAACTCTCAAAGTCGGTAAGGTATATAATGAAGAGAATGGGACCTAAGCATAATCCTTGAGGAATACCTCTAATAACTTTTTCAATCCTTGAGCTTTGACCATTTAGAGGGCAAAATTGGTTTCTACCACTTAGATGCGATTTAAGCCATTTAATTGCTTTTCCTTCAATACTGCTTTTCCTTCAATTTATCTATTGATATTTTGTGATCGACGGTATCAAATACTTTTTTCAAGTCTAGAAATATCGTCATATTAAGCTTCTGGTTATTATCGTGATGCCGCCAATGTTCAGTACTACTTACCCTGCCTACAATACAATGTCCTGAAGGCGTACTGGTTATTTGTTAAAATGAAATTTTCTTTAAGAACCTCGTGCAATTGATCTTGTACAGTCCTTTCAAATACTCTTAAGAAAATTGAGAGCACGGAAATTGGCCTACAGTTGTTGCTGTCGCATCTTTTCCAGACTTAAATACTGACGCCACCCGGGTTATTTTCCAATAATCTGGCAAAATGCCATTTTTCATTGACGAATTGTAAACTAGATTTGGTGGGTGTGAAATGAAATTGGCTGCATCCTTTACCAAGTATGTAGGTACTTATAAGGTCCAAATGCTTTGCCATTTTTGCGCTGCTTTAAGCAAATTACGACCTGAGATATAGTAACTGGTTTTAAGACAAAGGTAGCTGAATCATTTGATTTGGTGTACTTAAATGGATTGTCGCTTTGCTTAGGTGGAATATTTTTTGCAAGCTTAGGGTCAACAGAAACAAAATGCATATTCAAAGCCTCAGCTAGTTTGCTATCCTCAATCACTACATTGCCATTTACATTTAGACTGGGAATAGATTTATCTGCCGAGTCTCCTTCTCTCTCTAATATTTTTTAAATTGTCTTCCACATTTTCTTAGGGTCATTTCTGGTCTCTACAACCAACCCATGGTTGTAATCCTATATTTCTTGTTTTATTGATAAGTGTATTGATTAAGTAGCCTTTTATAAGATGGTTACAGGGAAGGATTTTCTGTAGCAGCCTTCTTCCTTTTATCCCTATTGGCCATAAGATCTTTTACTGAGCGAGTTAGCCAAGGTGTAAATTCATTGCGTAGCTTTTTAAGCTTAAGTGGGGCATGCATTTCAAGAAGTGAATCAAAGACGTCTTGGAATGTTGCAACCATCTTACTTGGCTCAGTTTCTAGTGGTTTAATTCTGTAAGGCATCTGGAACCATTCACTAAAGCCAAGTCACTTACGTGAATAGTCCAACCCATGCTCTGCTAGAAAAATGGTGTTGTCTACTACAGTGCATCTAAAGCTGGTTAACAAAAACCTACATTAGTTCCATAGAGCTTAATTCGAATTCAACTAAAGCCCTCACATTAGCAGACGTTACTTCATTTGAGCCATGGCTGCACTATAGATGGAAAACTAGGGAGAAGATGGGACATGTCCAACCTAGTTCTCTCCAGGGTGTATTTACACTTTAGTTTATACCATTGTTTTTTATTGTACTTTCAGAAGCTTGCGTTACATTTTTTCTACTAAAGTAGAAAGATAGTTACTGCCTTCCATTGAAATACCCTACAAGCTATCCCAGTCTGCGATGGCTGGTACTGTCCCTTCTGTTAAGAGATATATTGTTAATAAAACAACATTACCTGTCTCACATCTAGCTCCAGTATACCCAGCGGCACATATGCAAGAATATGAATTGACTTGATTGCTACATGTTGCACCATTTGTACAAGGACTACTAGCGCATTCGTCTATATCTGTTTTGAAGAAGGAATACTGATAGTTATAAGCAGCCTGTGAGGACATTGAAATATAGGTGAGCAAATACATTCTATGTCTCTCATTTCCCGTTTCAATTATCAACATCATTTACAATAGCGTAAACACCAATTATAGTATGGGTACGCCAGGTAGAGTAAGCTTGAATGCACACACGCTGAAATAATCTATCAATTGTTTGCAACTGTCTTTGGCTTCTATTGCATCACAAACAGAAATATTGCGTTACAGTTATATATTTCAGTGAAATTAAACTGCAGTGGTCTTCAAGCTCTTTACATTCAGATAGGATGCCAAATATAGATGACAAGTATTTGGAGTGCTGATGTATTAGCAAAGATAGAATCTCACGATGCTCTGCAAGGGATAAAATCGTAACTTATATAAAAGCAAAACTATACCAAGCAACACTACTCTTTATAATGATTCTAAATTTTTATACAGTATTCTTACCTATTTGACAATTAGTTCCTGAATAGCCTGCTACACATGTACAGGAATGCGAGTTGATATTGTTGTTGCAAGTAGCACCATTTTTGCACGGGCTGCTACTACATTCATCTATATCTGTTGAGCAATGATATTCTTTAATGATGAAAGGATACATTGATATAAAGTTGGTAAGGCTAATGAAGACAAGCGCCCTTGATGGTCTATTTAAGAAACTACTGCTCTTTGTCCGAAATAAACTCATCGCAATCCTTCTAGCTCTTATATTTCTACTACCCTGCCACAGCATTTATAATATCTTAACAGTAAGTTGTTTGAGACCTCTCCCAGTATGAAGTCAAAGCAGGAGCTTTTTGTCAAGCTTTGCATTTTTAATCAGTATCTTTGTATCATAGTTACTTTTCCTCTTTGCACCACTTGGGTTCTCTGCAACTGAACACCTACGAATATCTCTCAAAGATAGTGCTTAGCTTCAGGGATGCATATTTTTCAAAGCCGTTAGATTAATACAACTTAATAGTGGTAATTAGGGGGGATGGGGCTAAATGCCTGCAGGCACTATCAAAGAGGAAAATTCTCGGCAAAAGCTATAGAAAAAGGCTGAGTACATGCTTTTCGAATTATAAATTCACTTTATTGCCAGAGCCTCAATACATATGCAAACTTCTTTCTTATAAAAACAAAAGTATACAAAAATACTTAGTTACTTCTAATTTATGAAGAAAATTCAACAACTTTGCCTCCCCCAAATTTTACTTAAAATTCCGCCACCAGTAGAATATATTTCATTTGAATGCTATTCACATAAAAAGATATTACCTGTCTCGCATCTACCTCCGGTGTACCCAGCGACACATGTGCAAGAATACGAATTGATTTTGTTGCTGCATGTTGCCCCATTTGCACAAGGACTACTATCGCATTCGTCTATATCTATTTTAAAGAATACGCACTGATAATAATAACCAACTTACGAATACATTGCATTAGTATATTCTACATTTTTCATATTAATATTCCACCTTTCTTTTATTTTCAATACCGTTTAGACAACTAACCTACACCATTTATCATATGGACAAGTTTTGTAGAGCTAAATAATTTTGCAACGTATATGCACAGGCTCTTCGTAGCATAGGCCTGAAAAAATAGAACTATCTTTCCATTTTGATAAAAGTATCTTTGCTTGGTAATTTTTAGGCAAGGAATGAAAAAATAACCTCACTCTTTCAGATTTTGGCAATGTGAAGGCAAATAATGTATCAAATTTGGATTTGATCCCCATTCAATGATAGAGATCGAATGACTAAAAGTTGAATGAAAAAAACCAATATCATTTAAATGCAGCAAATGAATTATGACCAGCAAAGGCAAAATGCTTCCATTTTTTACTCAGGGTTTTTGAAAAACAGCATCATTGAAATGGTGTACTGAAATAGAAAATAATTGCAAGCCATACAACCAGCATCTGCACAATTCGTACATTCAACCTAGGCTATACGAGAACAGTATGGAAATGTTCTGTTTTGCTCTATCATCTAAACTGAACCGTTCTTCTATAAGGCATCAAATGATGACTATTGCATAAGAAGATCCTATAGCTTCTACACTATACCGTTTTAACATGAAAAAATTTTCATACCGCTTTCATGTGAAATCGGTATTGTGTATATGGGGCCCTAGTTGCGTCTGAAATAGTCGTTTAAAATGGCATTTCAGCACATTTAAGAACATTTAACGTGATTTTAATTGAACGTTTGGGTAGATCAAACTCTTCAGGCACGCAACTAGGGGGGTCCCACGGGTCTGGACCCCTGCCCTTTTTAGCGAAATAACGAAGGTGTTCTTTTGTAATGTCCTCATTGTATCAAAGAGGGCGCTTTCCTTAGATTGAAAAGGTGTGATTCGAAAGATTGTCTGGGGGCTTGGCCCTTGGTACCCGTTTTTCCTTTGCTATTGTGGAAAGATATCGCAATGAAGATCATTAGGATTCAGAGTACAGATATCAGTATCAGTATAATTTCACACTTTTTCCTCTGTTTGTGAATTTTCAGAACAATATTCAAAGGCCGCATCTTCTTTAACAGTATTAATGTGCCCCTTATCGTGGATTGGACACCTGCTCTCAAAATTCCTGGCTACGCACATACTCTTGAGATAATGAGATGATTGGTGACATGCATGGTAAGTGAAATCATTATAGCAAATATTTTGCCTCACTTATCTCGTCAAGGTATACCTTTATGACTTCTGCAGAGACCACAGATAAAGCAATTAGCAACACCTCTATAATAGCTGTCAATTGGATTAACAAGTATGCTTACCATTTTGACAGTTAGTCCCTGAATAGCCTGCTGCACATGTGCAAGAATATGAATTAATGTTGTTGTTGCAGGTAGCTCCATTTTGACAAGGGCTACTATCGCATTCATTTATATCTGCGGAAGAAGTAGTATGTCATTAAAAATAAAGGTGCCAGATCCTTGTGAAGCTAAAAAGTTGCTAGCTAGGCGTCGGAATGTCTGAGCATATCTAATATAGGTGAAGAGTGTGATGCTTCTA
Organism: Cassiopea andromeda; assembly: GCA_018155075.1. Taxonomy (NCBI): domain Eukaryota; kingdom Metazoa; phylum Cnidaria; class Scyphozoa; order Rhizostomeae; family Cassiopeidae; genus Cassiopea; species Cassiopea andromeda. Next base: position 140,767 of record WIPJ01001656.1, read on the forward strand.
ATGATGGCATATCGTTAAATATTTGAACTAAATTTCGTCTCGGAGATACGTAAAGTAGTGCTTGTACACGTATGTTTTACAACAAGCATAGATCTTAGTCTTTAGATTTTCTTCAATTGTGATAGCCTTGATGAAGGTCTCCTTACCAGTTGGGTTTAAATGATATCGTTGCAATTTAGTGTCATATATAATGCCTTTATGAAAAGTCTGCATCTTTGCTTTCCATAGGATTGCTCAAAAAATCGGTTGAAACATTTGTCATCTGTAATAGAGTTCTGTAATAAAGAGCACTGAT
>WIPJ01001656.1:164983-186487 GCA_018155075.1 Cassiopea andromeda
CCCCTCTATCAGATATCAGCTATACATAATTTTACAAAACATACTAAATAAAGATATTTGCAATCTAAATAAACATATGGCTAAAAGAAAGAAAGAAACAAATTCTAGCAATAGCTTAACATTCAAGCATTATGAAATACTTTCTTTGTTAACAGATTGGCTGTTAAATTACTTCGAAATAAAGCTACTTTCCTTTATTTCAATTGATGAAATACCCGTTATCGTTAAAAATTTCATTCTCATTGCAAATTTCTGCACTTTCTGTTACAATACAAGGAAGTCTGAAGCAGATAGTTTTTCCAGAAGGTTCCATAGGTTTATGCAAAATTACCTACCACAATAAAAGATTATGCTTGAAATAGCTCTTTTTCCAATAGTATTGTAATATAAAATGGCATTCCTCAATTTTTCCAATAGTTGAAAAGGTGTGGTAATATTTACCTAGAGCTTTGCCCTTAAACCCCTAATATTCACTCCTTCTCTCAAAGAATAGGTTGGAAGCCAACCCTGGCACTTTTAAGCAATATTTTTAACTGTAGGTAAGCTGAAACTAAAGTGATAAGCCCCAAAGAGAACGATGACAATAACATAAATGCTAAAGGCCAGGAAGGAGATGAAGTTTAGGGAATTTAATGTTCAAACTAAAGAACTAAACTGTTTTCGTGTCTTTAGTTACTAGAAATATATATATCCAGATGCAAAACCCAAGCAAACAAGTCTACGTGCGAGATCAGCAGCACGGGTCTAATTAAATTATTGAAAGTCTTTTGATATGTACTTGTCTACATTCATAGAAATTGAAATTATCTTAACCTGCTGACTTTCCATTCATCCAATAACGTATTAATTCACTCAATATACGTCTCATCAACTTCTGAAAAGATAATCGTCCTTTTTGAATTCTTTTATTCTACCCATTAATATTATTTTGCAGTGGCATCGTTTGCACTTTGTTTCATTTGCAGCATAGAGTTGATGAGGACCTGCTGCCATAAATACATAAGCTATAAAAAAATTGCTAATTGCATTAGACTCCTGTCATGGTGCATGGCAGAAAGGTTGGTGCCACAATAGTTAAGACCGAGGCCTTGAATCTGAAACCAAGGTGCTACTTGACGATGCCTCTCGCTAGTAAAACTTGGGCGAGAATAACGATTAGGGCGAATCTTCTCCCCCTAAAATTAGGTGTTCCAAACTCCTCGATAAAGTTTATTCCAAGTTGCCCCTTTAGTTAAAATTTTGAGGTCATTAAAGTACTTGATAACTTGATCCTTAGATCAGTTACATAGATGACACTGGGGAGAGGAGAGAGCAGCTCCCTAATTCTATAGAATTTTCGGTAATGAGAGCATAGAAGGTTCATTATAATGTTGTAAAAGATTATTTTAGATGTAAAAAGCTATCAAGAAATTGTTAGTTCACAAGATAATGAGAATAGAAAGTACGTTGCTTACTGGACAACACTATGGCTTTCTTATATAACTCCTAGCCCTCTAGCCATCAATAGAGTCCCCTTATTTAAATGTACCATGAGAAAACAGAAACATAATCCTGCTCTCCTTAATAAATCTAATAAACTAATAACAAAGTTAAGTATTTGCATTTTTATCCAAAAAAGCCTACATTTTCTTATCTAGAAGCTCTTGGGATCTTACTAGTGATGGTATTAAAACAACAGACCTGCAGCAACTAGGTGTGGCTGTTGTGGTGCCACACCCTCCAGCAAAAAGCTTCCTTCTTCAAATCAACCCCATAAGTCTTAGGAATATCCTAGATTCTTAGGTGCTAATAAAGCTGCTCCTAAACCGCGTGATATGTTAAACTAAACAAGAAATATTTTTGAGAAATTCTCAGTAGCGGGGTAATAACTGAAACTACGCCATTTTTTGGAAAATGCGAAAAGCTGAATGTTGACTTAGCAAGTCTGATTTACAAGACTAGTTGTCTTTGCAAGGGCAAGACCTAACTGTCAAAATACTGATCAAGAAAAACTTAATGACTTCCTCCTCGTTGGAAATAAGGAGGTGTCGCAAAAAATGTATTCCTGGGGCAAAGCCCTTGGAAAATTTCCCTGGTGACATCTTCTAGACTCTTGGAAATCGTTGGAAACGCCATTTTAAATTTAAATGCTGTTAAAATAGATCTATGTCAAGTGGTTGCATTTGCAGCAATGGTTTGCAAACTTTCTTGAATATCTTTATTAATAGTACAGGAAAGCTTCATTGAAACGTTCTACGATTCTTCATTGATTGTTTTAGCTTGTAAGCAAATGAACATTAGTTGATACCATACTTATTTTCAAGTTGTAGCGGCTACCACTTTATTTTTGCGCAGTAATAAGTAGTTGAACTGTACAGTTTTTAATGTAGAAGTTCCCTGTTTCAAGCCATTCTCGTTTGGACTCTTACATATGCTTTAATTAGTTTATTTACTCTGTTGGTATTGTGTATTTCATGCCTTTCCAATGTTGTAAATAATTTTAGAACTAAAATTATAAATTTTTTCAAGGCATGCAATATAGACATAAAGACAAAAACTTCCCTGATATTCACCTCCTCTGATGTAAATGAATAGCTTGTGTTGGGGTAGGTAAACTAGAGTGAATAGAAACAAAGAAAAATAGGCAAATTTTTACATCTATTATGTGGACGGATGCAAGAGCAAAGTAAATGGAAAGAGGCTTGTTCTCAGGAATATAATTTAGATTCACGGTCTCAAGATTTTCGGAAAATGCCCCTTTGAGAACACGAGTTAAACTTTTCCGTGTGATTGATCTCTCTCCTGAAAAGAGGAAGATGATGATCTAACTTCTTTTTATTGAATTTAGGTATCTTGGTATACCAGCTAATAAACACTGCATCTAGTATCACCATAAGGTATCTAAGCTTGGAAAAAAGAAGAACTGCTCCCACTTGCCTGCATGGTTTGATGACATCACATGTTGCTGTGAAAGAGCAAGTGACCCCCTGAGAGTTGTACTTAGATTGCAAAGCAAAATTGTTACCAAAATTTGCGAGAAATGATTGTGCAAAAATGATCACAGACCTGCGCTTGGCTACATGGTTCAAGATTTCTATCCTTCCTATGTTGTACCGTGCAGGATATTGTTTTCAGTAATACAAGTTTCCTAAATTTGCAGTCTTATACATGCTGATTCTATATAGCGTGGCTCCATATAAAAGCACACACCTTTATGTATTATATCTGCAGTGGGTTCTGTCCCCCAGTGAAATGTTCTTAAAAAATGCTATGAATGGAACATATAGTTTTGGTTTAAAGAATGGGGATATGAAATTAATATGTACTCATATATTTCGAGGGAAGCCTTGGTTAGTGTAAAGAATCTATTTCGAGTTGGATCTTCTAGTTGGGTACTTTTAGTGCCAGGTTTCTATTCACGTAATTTTGTAATATGTGTCCAAAAGTTTATCTATAATTCTGCAGGCTTCTTCGAATGGAAACCATACTACAGGAAGCTGGCACCCATAACGTTACCACCCAAGTAATAACATGACCCCAAACTGCAAGCCTACTAAAGTACCCCCTGAGACATTGATGTAAGTCATGTGGATATTTCTACTTCACGTTCAAGGTTAATATGACTTCTTTCTACCTCACCACTGTGCTCAGAACTGTTTTTGCTACCCTAACTAACAAAGCTCACTTTTTAAGGTACCGCCCCATTTTCTCTATGGTCCCCACACCGGTCATAACTAATGACCACCCCTTAGTTAAAATATTCCTTTAGCTGTTGGAGAGCAACCAAATTTAACATATATAGCATTTTACATAACAAAGGCGGACTGGCTGGTAGGGCCATTCTGGCAAATGCCCGAAGGGCCGGCTGCATGAAGTGGAACAAGTGTTAAATTCTGAATATGGAGAACATTGCAGTATATACATAAGAGAACTGACATGAAGACTGTGGATTTATCAAAATTTGCAGTGTTTTTCAATGTCCTTGTTTACCATTTTGCGCATTATAGAATTTATGAGGTGGGTTAGTCAGACTGTGCCCGAGCCAAAAGTTAGCCAGTCCACCTCCTTTACAAACAGATGATTTGATTTTTATATATTTATACAACATTGTTGTGCAGAGAGACCTTTGAGTGGGGAAGTGTAGCAAAAAAGCTTACCAATGAGCTACGTTATGTCCCAGAAATACCAACAGGTGATGATCACAACTCAAATAGTTACTAACAAGCCATAAATTTACCGACGAGTTCCGCAATAGTGGGGGTGTGGTACTCCCTCTCCAAAGAGCCTAATTCTATTTTATGCAAACTGCAGACGAATTTTCCAAGCTTCTTTTTCAGTGTAGACTGTCACTATCTACACTAGACAGAGTAACAGAGAATGTTATGAAGAACTTCTCGAATTGCAGGACACTGCTGGAGATTTTAGTTTATAGCTTTTAACCCTGGGCTATATTAAATCGATGTGTACTATAGTGTCTCTAAAAGACGGATCCCCATCTATTAATTTCAGGAGAATTTTCCTTCCTTCCCCGTTGCTTATTAACACCCTCTTTTACAAATCGATTGTGATCAGAACAAAAAGAAAGTTCTATTACCTCTTAATAAAACGATTTTCCGGTATGAACCACCTTCTCTTAGCACCAAGTTTCTATTGAAAAGCTGCCGACATGCATTCCCCTTTTATTAGCACCCTGATTTTATTGAAAACTAGCCGACATGAACAACCCTATCCATTGCCTCACCCCTTCTATTAGAGACACTAGAGTAATATGTGTCACTCCTGCTACTGATTGTGGATTGGAAATATATTTCTTATTCGATTCGAATTTCCCTGTTACTTTCTGGAGCTTATTTTGGTCGCAGTTTTATTTGTAGCTTTGAGTTCTATTTATCTGCGTTGGCTACAATCATATTTTCAAAGCTTTTGGAATTCAAAGAAATGGGAAATTGTTTACTATGGTACCTTCTCAGTGGCGGATATTTTGAAGGGGGGGAAGGGGAGCAAAACACCTTCACTTGCTCTTGAGACGCAACATCTTTGGCAAAATTAGTTCACCTAGGGAGTGATCATTAGAGGGGTGGAGGCCTTATGGGAGAGGTACGTAACAAAAATGTAATTTTAAAGAAGGGTTTCAAAGAAACTGCAAAATATGGAGTGGGTATGAAACAGAAACTAATTATATTTCAAAATTTTATAAATAATTCAACTAGTCAGATAGTTTATAGTGTCAGCCATCATCTGATGATTCTACTGCTCTACTGCAATGCAAACACATGTAGCAAGTTTTCCTTCCTTATAAAAGCTATCAAATAAGCTTTTCTGATATCTTTTAGTTGAAAATTCAGGAGGGGGTATGACAAACTGTTTAGATCCTTTTGGGGGGTATCAATCAATTTTTTGAGTAGAAGGGTGGGGTACCAAATTTTATTTCAAAATTAACAAAAAGCCTCCGCCCCTCGATTATAGATACTTATTGATCTCTCCCTAAGGCTGAGTAGATATTCTTTTATAAACAACGCAATGTTTCAGGTGAGCCTCATTGTTCCTATGCAAATTTTTCTAAAACGTGTACTCCATACAGATTCAGCTACCTGGAAAGCACTCCACATATCTAACACCACTGTCCTCAGGCTTTTCTTGACAAACCGTCACTGCTTCTTCTGCAAAAACGTATGAAAGAAGTGAAACATACTGCATTATGCTAAAAAAGGGGAGGCAGTGCCGTTGTCTTGATGTTCTGAACATGTTAACTTAAAACATACCTTGCTTGAAAAAACTGCGTATTTACATTGGCATAGTGTGCTTTTTGATCATCTAAGGCAGCCCATCTCTTATGGGCTGCAACAAGCTTCTTTAGCTGTGTTGCAGAAATTCATTTCAATGGTAATGAAACACCTTTGATACCAGTGAAACACTTTTTTCTCTAAGCACAGGCAGAGCCACCGAGAGAATTATAAGACCCAGGGGCAAAAGAGCAAGACAAGGCCCCCTGCGAGCGAAGCGACCAGAAAGTTTTCAGTGTCTAGAAATTAACTTCGGAAAATTAATGCGGGTTTACTTTATGAGGCCCCCCAAACCTAGTAGCATTGGATGTTATGAGGTCCCTTGCAGCTTGTGGCTCTGGTGAAACTGGCCCTGGCCTTGCTCACAGCGGCCCCGAGTATAGATGAATCTGCTTCTCTTTGTACGCTAATGGAAATCTTCCACCATCTTTATTTTCTATGGTTTCCGACGCTGTTGCTAACGAGTTGGTCTTAGGACAATGGGTTCTATGTTGATACTAGGGCTGTCTAACAAAGACCGATTAATCGATATTCGGTTATCAGTTTTAGCATTCGGTAAGCGTATTCTCTGTCCGTGTATTCGGGAGGAAGTATCATAAGAAACACATGCTAATCACATGTGTTGTATGGCTCAGCTGTTTCATTCTGTAAACACAATAAATAAAGACTATACACACTATAAATACAATAAATACTATGCATTTACTGCACCAATACTATATATTTATACTCAATTTCTACTTGCAACCTATATAGTTGTATCAATTAACTACTGTCTTACTAACGTTTATATATGCTAGCTGTTTAGCATTAGGGCTAAAGCATTTATCCTCTGCATTTCATTTAACCACACGAAATCAAAGAAATACAGTTTACTTAGGAAGACTTTTGGCAAATGAATCGTAAAGATTGAAGGCAATTTTCATCGTTCCACCCACAGCTAGAGACCTCAGCACAGTCTTCCACTGAATCACGGTTATTCGGCTCGTTAGGACACCACTTTGTAAACGTCAAGGAGGCTCCATCTAACCATTTGTAAGTTTCTAATGAAAACCAAATAGATTGAATGAAAATTTATCACAACTATTTCGGCATTTTCTGATGATTAATTCTAATAAAATTAACAGATAAAAAGCTCAAATATATATTGATTCCGTATTTTGAATTTAGTATTCCACTGTAACATCTCTATTTCTCAAATAATGAAAAATGCACAAAGATGTTGTTGGTTATATATATTCAAGTAGAGCACCTTGCTTAATGCCTTACACGCTACTCTTAGGTGCCGAATAGGGAGGGTTTCCAATAAGCATGGGATTGGAAAAGTCCTCAAGATGAAATAAAAGGAGGGTTAGAATAAGCGGGAAGGGAGTGGAAACTTTGGACTAACTGTGCAACAACCAGGAGAGATGTAAAATTCCCCTGTTAATATCACTTGGGGACCTAATAAGAGCGGGGAGTTGGAAGACGTTGCAAAAACCAATAGCTGGGGACGCTTATTCGGGACCTAATATAAAGGGTAAGTGCCTACTATCTATAAAATGTCTCACTAAAACTTCTCCGTAAAGATTTTAGCAAGTGCATGATCGCTCCCCCACCTCGTGGCAAAAAGTTTGCATCAAGATGTGCGATCTAGTTTTCAAATAACGTGATTTGATGAGTTGTAAAGAATGAGGCGCATAACGAAGCACACTCCTTACCTACTTAAAATGCGTGGCAAGGCGTGCTTTATGATGCGCTTTAAACGGAGAGACCTGGTTTCACTTCCACAGAGATTTGTAAATCCGAATTACTCTAGTACTCAGCCGCAATGCAAATCAATACTATTATGTTACCTCCAGATTTACTTGCTCCGATCCAATAATGCTCAGAAACTCTTGCAATAACAAAATCTGATTGTTTCTTAGTTTTTATAGTTGCCAAAGTAGCACCGCTATTCATGCAATTAGTCTTTGCTGTTGACCATGAATGTGATGATGTTGAAAACATATAACAGTAGGTTCCGTCCGATGTCCATCCACTATCACAACGAGCTGAAATGTAATTTTGTTATGAAATAGAATCATTTAGATTGATTCATGTGTACCAACTATAAGGGGCAGGTTGCATCAGAAGTAATGAAATGCCAAAATCAAGAATGATGATGTGACATAGAATGATGATGTGAGATTGGATGATGATATGACATGACGTAGGAAAGGCATGTCAAAATGAATGTAAGGTCGTGGGGTAGTCATAACCTTTTGCTACCCTTGGCATCGTCTTAGTAGTATTGTTGAATAGTTGTAAGTATTGCAAATGTCAGGTGTAATTTTTGCTTCTTTCTTATATATAAAAAAACAACTCAGCGTCCTTTAAATGCTGCATTGACACTTTCCTAAGAGGGCCGCACTCGAAGACTAAATAAACCATAAAATATTTATTGCAAACAATATTTAATGTTTCTTTGACTTTAAGTTTATAGAAAGCTTTAGTGGAGTCCAGCTCTGCAAAGCAGTTTTTTCGCAAGCTTCTCTGCAAAGACAAGTTTTTAAATGCCTATAGACATCTGAGTTCTTATTACTAACCTGAGAAGATAAGTGTTGGCTTGTTACACCAACATATACATAATTACAGTCTGCACAAGTAAATTTTTACAATTTAAAGGAGGGAAGCAACCTAGGAGCACAATCTTTAGCTGTAATCAAGAATTTAGTTTTGAACGAAGTTAACGCTAATTTAATTTGAAAAATCTTTAAATTTGATATGTACATCAAAGGTGTCTACTCATGGTGGCAGCATAAGCTTTACTCCTGCCTCCCACTAGCGAGGGTGATGGGAGCTGAGATGAGGCCTTTTGAGTGAGGTAGTAAATTATCTCCACAACAACTTATAATATATTTGGTGCAACGAGGAGGAAGAAAATAATGCATTTAGTGTACCGTAAACATGACATGCCCCTTTCCATTTTCTTGTGAAAGTGCCCCTGGTTTACATCTTACAAAGGTTTTATGGCATCCATGAATGTGAAACACGTTTGTAAGAATATGTGTAGTATAAAGCATTAAAGCATCAAATTGCCTTTGCTCGCTAGTAAAGTATTTGACGCTAACCATTGGCATCGATCTTTACCTTCAACTTTTTATATGCCGGGCTGAAACGTCTTTATAGCTTCAATTTTAACTAGAGATTTTTTATTTAATGTAAAACCAAACAGGCCATTCTAAATATGTAACTGTTTGGAATTAAGAGTTATTTTAATGGAGTGCGTAAACTGAAAAATTACAGTAAAATGCTAGAAACAGAGTGCATGACATTGTTTGTAAAAGTAATCCTCATGAATTAAAAACAGAATATGGCAAGGGCAGAAGCAAGCTGCTTATGGATCAGAATTTTGTGGATCAGCATTTTGTAAATTAGCATTTTGTGTCGATTTTAAAGGAAAATTTGCCTATTTAAAGAGCTCTTTTATTCAACTAAAACTTTTATATCGGTGCAAAGGGTTGCATGCGGCCTGCGTGCCCACGTTTGCCATGCCTGACGTAGGATGATGGTGGGACGTAGGATTGTGATGTATTGATTGTATGAAACAATGCATTTTTAATAATTATACTGATCACAAAGCGTTTTCCCTCTCAGCTTTTCACCAATGGGTACAACTCGATTCTCATTTGACAGAACAATATCATATTAAAACTTCTATTTTATAAAAGCAATTTATCCTCATACATATAGGAATTGGTAAAACAGCTATACAAAAGTTAATGAAGCTATAGGACGTAGAAAAATCATTGTCATTGACATTCTCAGTCTTTGCTTGAATAGATAAAAGGAGTATTGATAAATCAATGCAAACTTACGGGTCTCGCAAAAAGTGCCCTTCCAGTCATCTGTGCAAGTACATTTGTATGAATTTATTTGGTCAATACAAGTGCCACCATTTTGACAAGGACTCGACTGACATTCATTTGTGTCTGTGATCACAAGAGTTAATTGAATTTCACAAGTTATATTTATGCATTTATGCTTAAACGTATACAGAAGTTTATAAGACAATTTAAGATAGTGTTGAAATACGTAGCTATAAATCTAATAAGATGCATTGAACTTCCGCTTAGGACACGTCATGATCGTATCTCTGAGAAGGCAACATTGGGATTTGAAATTTCAATCGTGTATAGAGTCTCTGTAGGATGCAACCTATTTAACATGCTATACAGTTACAATGAAAATATAAAATGATTTTTTAGCACCTCTCGATATTACTTTTATTAAGAAACGTGAACTCCCTAGATCCACAGGTAAGCAAAAAATATTCTTGTTTATCGTATAGGCAAAAGGGCCAACCAACGAGACTCAAATGTCAAACAAAGGTAGTCAGGGACTTCTTTCAGTTTGATTTTAATTTGCTTCAGCTGCTAGGCAACTATTGTGTGCTAAGTCAGTGGGTAAATCATGGAGAAGAGCTTCATGATGTAATATATTGTATGATTGCGCATGCGTGATTCGTAATGTATGTATGAAATTGCCCTGAAGTTTTTTAATATCGTCTGTGGTAGGTCATGCCTGTATCATATCCTGTTTTGTCGTATATTCCTTTGCACCCTATAGTTATGATAGTGGCTAAGTGTTGTAGAATTGTAAAAAATAATCATTTGAGAATTAGAGCTGAAGCTTGAACACGTCTCTTTCTTAAGTTGAACTCTACTCAGTGAACTCTATTTACTCATTCTCAATGTTCAATATTCAGCATAAGAACATGACAAAAGCATGTTGAGCAAATATTGAATGAAGGCAGAACTGTCTAAAAGCAACTTGAGAAAGACCGCTTGAAATCACAACTGCATGTTACATACTTTTCTGTAACCGTGTCCGTAATTTTGACTTCAGTGATGAAATAGCTAAGTCTTGGCATTAAGTGAAGCACAATTCAACAGGGACGCCAGAGCGTAGTTTTGAGTGAGGGAGCTGCGAAAGAGTGAAAATTTCCTCTTGGGCGTGGTAGTGGAGGTCAGAGGCGGAGCCCCCTAAAAGTTTTACAAGCGCCCCTTTAAATTGCAGGAAAACCCTTTTGAGCATCAAAGCACATTTTATCTTAGATAGGCTATCTGTTGCATGATCTTATATACTAGCAGAAAAATGGGGGGAAGCTGCTGCCTTCCAGCCCCTCAGCCTCCAGGGTACCAGATCACCCCTTTATTATTATGCTCCAACTACTTGTATGCTTGTATGCTCGACAGTTGTAAAGTTAACAGCATGGTCAACCTTCCTTTTTGGGTTCAGAGTTATCAAATGCAACTGTTCATAACGGCATTTAGTGATAGCACAATATATCTCAAACATACTCGATAATATATTGACTGTGCACAAGACTTTTTATTATTTATAAATATCATAACAATTACGGCATCCAGATATTTTTCTCAAATACGACAATGGAGACACCTTTCTCGATATAGTTTTCCAATATGTACCCCTGAAGTATTTGTATAAGGAGAAAAATCAAAAGAGCAGCTGCTTCTGAAACTTGCTTGTAAGTGGCTCAAATAAAAAGCAGATGGAATAATAATTATTTTCTTTGGAACTGTACAGGATGGACTACTAGCAGTGTTTTAAGCTTCAGAGTGGCTAACTTCTACAATTTGTGATTGGATAACGTTCAATGCCTAGCCTAGTCAGTGTAATTGATATCTAAAAATTATGCAAATATCACACAGTAGCCCTTTGCCTAAAAGACGTTAGTGCTGAAATGCTGCAGTGGAGAACATCGAACTTCAATATGACGTCTAACTGAAATTGCTGGAAAGTAGTTACTGTGTTTGCATGTACGTTTGTATTTGTGTATGATACCAGGTACAAATGTAGTGAAAATATGAGCATCAGCAACAACCATGTTTGGTTGAGGATAGAATATGTGTAGCTCATATCATTTAATTAATAATGAGTAATGCTTTGAAAATGTGGAGATTAATTATATGATGTAGTAACAAAGAACAACCATGAGAACGTGAAGGAAAGGAAGGGGGACGGTGCCCAGTATGTAAAAAATTGAGGAGTACTGCCAGCATGATAAGACACAAAAATTGATGTAAAGAAAGGTATAGTATGACATAAATAAAGAAAGGTATTCTATGACTGCGCAGGAGCGAAACTTCAAGGACTGTTTAAGAAGTACTTCGGTAACAAGACAAGAAGGAAGATGGACAAGGATATGAGACATAATTGACCGACCAGGCAATGCAATGAACCACGGGGTCATTCAAAGAACCCTTTGAGGCGTAATGGTGACAAGGAAGACGAAAGTGATGCTTTTTATAGGTTTTCCTTTATTCTATCTTCTAATCGTTGTCCTATAATCTAATAGTCCTTTCTCCCAGCTGAGTTTATCCGCTGGTGATTACAACTTCTTCAAAACTTCAAGTCAACTTCTTGGAAAATACCACCTGCTGCACATGTAAAAACAAACAACTGCTTCAGCTGCTAGAGGCTGCTAAAATTTATACAAAACCTATCCTATATATATATATTCTTCTCTAAGGGGACAGAACTTGGTTCCACTATCACCTTACACTCTCATTGGAACTAGTAATCACATCCCATTGAATTTACTAGCTTGTTGTTTTCAATAGCTACTTTGTGCCAACATCCATTGGAATATCCCTCCTTACAACTACAAACATAACGTGCAATGAAACGATGCACAGAGGGCTCTTTTAGCTAGGTTGGGGGAAATAGGAATCCAACGAATGGTTGATAAGCCAGAACTTTCTCAGCATGAAAAGTTAGATATCCTGCGACTTCAAATGCCCCTTACGTGTCTATTGCTGATCTTTGGATGACAAATGTAACTACTTCATGAGAACGCTTGGCGAATATGCCAGCAGAATGGGAGATCACCTATACCAAACCTTGCAAAATTGATACCAATCACGTCTGCCGTCAAAACTCTAGATGTCCAGAGTGCTTTCCACTTTGAAATGGTGGGACTGTGGATTTTGGTATCATTTTTTCAATATTTTCATTATTGATGAACAATATTCCACAAGCTTGCTTTGAATTTGAGAGGTTGCATATAATAACAAATATCTAGCATTTAGAAGCCAATCCAGATTACTTCCGTGAAGTAGCAAAATGTCGATTGAAGCTGTTTGGGTAAAACAGTTGCTATGGCTGATATATATATTGGGAATATTTGTGAGAGAGTTTCTTCCGTTTCCAAAAATCTTGGTCTGTTATAGCTCAAAATGTATTACGCCCTTTAGCATTCCTAACTTTTTCTGCCAGAATAATAAATCACGTATATTGACAGAGCTTGCTTTGCATCCACGAGCTTTCTATTTCTAAACAGAACCTACTTATTTAAAAATGACTTTTGTTTTCAAATCAAAAATACTTATTTCAAAATAATTAACAAGAGGAAGAGCATCTTATTTGTTTCATTTTGAACTAATAAAACTTTTTTTCTATAGCACAAATTCTATAAAGGGGAAAATAAACTTTTAAGAATATTTCAACGGCCATTATTCAAGCACATAGCTGGAAGAAATGTCGTGGGGTGGGGGCAAAGCCTGCCCTTGTCCTCACTTTGAGAAGCTAAACCCCACTTTTGATTATTTAAATCCCCATGTCAGTGGTTCTGTTAGGGCTAAGGCAATGCAAAATTTTTCTGCTGGGCAGTCACTGCCCCTCAGTGTCCCCCTTGCAGATATGTGCCTGGTTTGAAACTGGCTGTTGAATAGTTGAATAGTGAAAAATGATGCTGGGTTCTGAATTTCCAACTGCCACAATTTGCTTTTCCTAATAGTTCCTAACAATGATTCACCACTTTTTTGAGAGCTGAACGTCTCCTCCACATATTAGTCACAGTCTCTATATTGACAGCCGGTGATAATAGAAAATTTTTGAAAAAATAAGCAAAAGTTGGATAAAATTGTCATATTTTGTAAGGGTTTAGGGCTATATCTCAATTTTACGACCTCAAAAGACAAGATAGATTTCAAATCTGGAATCTCCGTAAAATTGTGGTCTAGGGATGTACTTCTATGGATACTGGTGTGATAAGAAGTTTAAAATCACGTCTTCAGAAGTTATGGGACGAAATTAGAAATTTTACCTCATCAAAGAGTGAATTTTGGTATTGACGGGCAGTTATGCAGTATTATATGTCTTGAAAATGATCTTAAATCGCATGATGTGGGGTTACTAGACATCTGACTACAAAGTAAAGGCTAAAACAGAAAAAAATTTAGCATCCTAATTCCCCCTATCAGCCCACTGTGGGCGTCTATGAGACTACTCGATGTAAAAGCAACTATTCAATAGTTACTATGAAATATTCCCCAACTTTACTGCACATAATTCAATAATTCCAAGCAGTTGCTCATATAAAACTTTAATTTACCTGTTTGGCAGTTAGTTCCTGTATAGCCTTCTGCACATGTACAGTAATATGAATTGACTAAGTCGTTGCAAGTTGCTCCATTTTGACACGGAATGCTAGCACATTCGTTTACATCTGTTAAAAGAATAAGACCAGAAGAAACCAATGAGAACCTAGTATTGATAACTAATGGATTAAATGCTCAAGTTAGTTTACTTTTCCTTGTGTGCATGAAGGATTAATTTTGTTTTACTTCCTGTCCTATGTTTCTCATTCCAATGTGAATTCTCATTTGGTAGTTTGTCTCTTCAAAACGGAAATTGTTTAAGCATGAAGCGTTGATGGTTTTAATGGAAACATAGTAATAATTGAGAATGGTTACCATTTATTTACATATCAATATACCTGTTTGACAGTTGACTCCTGTATAGCCTTCTCTGCATGAGCAAGAATATGAGTTGATGTTGTTGTTGCAAGTAGCTCCATGTAAGCACGGATTGCTCTCACATTCGTTTATATCTGTTGGCAAAAAGCTAATCAAAAGAAGGTAGTGGGAAGGCAATGCTAATAGTTAATGCATTGAATGCATAAAAGCATAGCTCTTTTGTGTTAATATACCTTGTTCTCTTCTGGTGATCCGGTCTATAGTCCAATTTTATTTGTCCTCTTTCCTAGCTTTTAGTTGCTTCAACTTCACATTCATGCTTTCCTTAACAAGTCTTTAAGAATGAACCAGTGCAAGCGTTAATGCAGTTAAAGCAAT
The DNA here is from genome assembly GCA_018155075.1 of Cassiopea andromeda. NCBI lineage: Eukaryota > Metazoa > Cnidaria > Scyphozoa > Rhizostomeae > Cassiopeidae > Cassiopea > Cassiopea andromeda. The sequence continues at coordinate 179,868 of WIPJ01001656.1, forward strand.
AATTTCTAGAGGCTGCTATTGTATACAGAAATTTTTGAGAAACTTTGCTAACCTGTTTGGCAATTCGTTCCTTTATAGCCTCCTAGACATGTACAAGAATATTGATTGACTAAATTGTTGCATGTGGCACCATTAAAGCACGGATTGCTTACACATTCATTTATATCTGTTGAAAAATGTATTGAGTAAAAGGCGGTGAGAAAACAACAATTGTAGGTGATAACTTGAATACTTGAAGTTGTAAAGTTTTCCAAAATGTGATCCTAGTTAGTTTACACGAACCTTCAAGGAACTAAAGCATATTAATTGCATTTTAATGAATGGCTTGCACAAAAATAATTTGCATATTAAGTTAACTGCATAATAAATGATTTTCAAAATAATTTATCTGCATAGAGAATTATTTTACGCAACAAGCAATTGGCATAACAAATGATTTACATAATTATTTTCTGCATGATAAACAATTTGCATATTTTATCATTTGGATAACGACTAACTGGCAAAGTAGAGTATTGTGTCATATATCATTTCCATAATAAAGCAGCTAAACTATGATTATACTCTTTGGAGGGAATGCTTTCAGTGCTCAAGCTTTTGACATTCAAGAGCTTACTTCTCATGACAATTACTACAGTATGTCAAAAGAAATTAATAGGAAAAACTATTTTCTTTAACAGCTTCCTCATTTTCTACTAGGAAGCTAATTCGCTTACATGATTGATAAATTGATTCATTTGATTGATTGAGCGATTGATTGATTGAGTGATTGATTGATTGAGTGATTGATTGAATGATTGAAGCAAGTTATTCATTTATTTCTCTTATTACTATTTATTTAAAGATGTTGCACTGTTATGTGTAATAAAAGAAAGCTACTTGACAAGCGTTGAAGAAAATGCTTAACAGTCAGCATTCTATATACAGAAAGGTTTTGATCAAAAGTCACCATTCAAATTTATTTGTACAACGCAAAGAGCTTGTACAATAAATGTCTAGAAATAGAAAAGCTACAAAGTGAAGAATAAATGTGCGTTAGACTGTAGTGAAATAAGTTAACAACAGCGAAGCATCCATTGTTTTTTAGAAACGTAGAAATGCTAGAACTAGAATGAGCGCTCTATTGTTCTAAGCTCGTTGGATTGACACATGCATGCGGAAGCAATATGACTGCCAACGACTAGTCAACAAACTGTTGTTGCGATTGATGACCGCCGTTGTAAAGGAGATTTTCTCCAAACTGTTTAACAGATATTGACTTTTATACCAACTGCAGTCAATTCCCTGCAACTAGGAATTGTAAGAATAACAATAAATCGGTGAAACGAGCGCCATTTACATCGGTAAGTTGCTTTAGGCTGTGTTCTTCTGCTACTTTTCTAGCTTGATGGTACAATATGATAGTAAACAAGGAAAAAAGTTGTTCTAAAATCAATTGGTATTCAAGAAGATTGCTTTTGTGAAGACTAAGTCGCCATGTCCTCAATCACCATTAGAGTTTTAAGCTTTCTATTACCATATTCTTTGCACAACAACTCTGTAGTAACGAATAATCCCGGGGGGGAAGTTGGCAAATTTCTTGAAAATTAATAATCAAAATGGTTGGAATAAATTGGGAGGTTTCAAAAATAAAAGCAATGTAGATTTCGATTAGCTACTTTCATACTTTCTTTTAAATGCGAAGAAGGACGCTGAAAAACAAAGTAGTAAATAATGTGGATTTAACTTGGTATACCTCAGAAGATCAATACCTCGCATGAAATCCTCGAATGTAATAATTAGCGCAAGGGGCTTAACAATTCGAAAAAAAATCACAGGTGACGATTGTTAGATACTCAAGAGTAAATTAAAGTAGAAAGTAAGCACAGTAGACACAATACCATGCAAATGAAACGGAATAGTAAACCAGTGTCAGTTTTTCGAGAAAAATCTGTGGGCGGCAGTGCTGAATTTTCCGAATATTTTAGAGGTAGCTGTGTAATTCCCACGCACGTTTTCTCTAAGAAAATAGCTGATAAGACAATTGAGACTCAGCCAAATAAGATCTCTTATTTAAAAAAGATGTGTATTTAGACATTAGTCAATGGCACCTCGAGAGTACTTTGCCCCTTTGCCCCTCCCCACCGATTAACCGCTAATGTAGTAAACACAGCGATCATCCAAATAGGATGGGAAATCAAACACCGGTAATTGTGTCTAACACTATTATTGGGGCATTACGCCCCAAGAATTTGCTAGCATTTTAGCTAGAAGTGCTCTGCACAGTCAGTAAGTCATTCCAAAATATAATTCAACATGTCCTCCTAGTCTATTTCAGTTTTCTGGGTACTGGAGACTCAATAGTCGCTCGGAAGGATCCTATTATCGCATACTCTCCCTCCTTTTTATTGGGACTGCAATTTGCACGATGCAGTGCATGCAAAAAATTTTATCAACAGATCTCTGCTACCAAGTGGATACGTGCTATCAAGCACCTTGCATGACATGATATAATATCTGCATAGAAAGGAATTCCGAACCTGTTTTTAAGGCACTTGAAAACAATGTTTTGAGGAAGTCGGCTTGACCTTTCGTTAGCAAAAGCCTTAGGCGAGATACATGCTGAGTAACGTAGGATGAAAAGTTAGTTTTCTCTCTCCTAAAGCCGGATTCTGCTTTAAGATGCACTTTTTCTCACGCCAAACTTTAATACATGACACCACCATTGATGTTCTTTAGTTCAGTATAAACTAGAGCAGCCAATTTCGAATTTGTAATAAATGTTTTCTATACAATCCTAGTTCCACGTTGTACTAGGCGCGGCTTTTTGGCAGTCATTATCAGCCATTATGATTCCCTATTGATATCTCACGTCACGTGATAGAGTCGGAATTCTAGTTCTATTATTTCTATGATTAGAAGGATATTCACCCTATTTCCCAATGCACAGGAGAATGCCATTTAAAGGAACATGGTCTTATACAAAGAAAAAGCATATGCATCTCCACCCGAGACGTAGAACAAAAATAAATTGATGAGGTAAGTGCGGTCATTCGCCAAACGTAGGATATTGACAATGGAGGTTAAGAGAACATCGTTGAGAATCATAGGTTCACTGACTCAAGTAACAAGAGCAGCGATATTTACCATTGTGATAATGATGATAATGAAATTAGCATTATGTCAGTATTATGTTCTACATGTTTAAGAATATACCTTAATAGCATATATACATAATCAATTCAGTGCATTCTCCTCTTAGCAATACTTTGCTTTCCAGAAAAAATCTCTGGCAAGTTTTTTAATGAAGAGCACTACTGAGCCTGTAAATGAGGTTCCATAGGTGTATGCGTATACATGCTATACAGATAGGATTTTTTAAATTTTGAACATCATTTATTTTTTCCCTTATAGCCAACGCGCCTACAACCGTGAGGTAGGGTAATCACTTACCATTGCATGTGTATTGGTTTGATACACTGGAACTGCATTGTTCCACACATTCATAACCTGACTGGCAGGTTGATGGCTGACATCTTGAAGTTCCCTAAGACAAATACATCGAGCATAGTTAAGCGACACTATTTTTATGGAATAAAAAATATTGAGTTTACTTATACCACTACATAGAGTACTTTCTTCATCTGAATTACTCTAGAACAAGAGCCAAAATAAACCTGAAGTCCTAAAAATTAGGAAAATGAGTTGGGGTGTAGAAAATGCATACGGACAACACCATTATTTGGCGTTAATGTGTTTGTCCCCGCTTCCTATTTGAAATGTAGAAATAGACTAAGCCAAAGGTAGTTGCAAGCTAAGATACCACACAGCTTAATTTCCATGCACTTTGCAATCACTTTTAAAACAAAAAAGCATCAAGCTCAAGCAACAACAGGAATTCACAAAACCAACTGTATGATCACTTAAGTGAAAGCTGAGCCTCTCATCTCCCACCCAAAAAAGGAAGAAGCTTACTCACTTTAACAATGGGGATTGAGCCCTCTGGACCACATCCCCACGATATCTCCTGTGTCAAACTCAATGGCGCAGGGGTCCAGTACTCAAAATCAACTCAAGCACGCGGTCCGGTGTTCAAAAACAGATGGATTTCCTCTCCAAAAGATGATGCTTCAATTTTCCATTGAAGCACACTATATACCCCCTTACATTTTATAGATTTTACGTTGCAATTTTTGATTACACTTCAAACTTCTGACTAACTTTGAACAACTTTTCCCTTTTAGACTTTATTGCTACCCTAGTAGTCAAGAAATGAGACAAAAGAGTTAATAACAAATGCCTAGGAAATAGGGACATTTTTGTTTACGATGCCAAAAGGCACACAATTCAATTTAGACCATTTCACAGCATTGAGAGTTACATAGAGTAATGCATCACAGAAACAACAAACTTTGATCCGGAAATCATATTCAAAATGTATGTGATCTACTGATTGCCATACACTTATAGTCCAAGAGTGATATACACTATTTATAGCATATACGTATCTACATATAGCTCAAGGGTCAAAGCAATATCTTCTTGAGCGTTGCAAAATATGCATACCTGTTGCAGTGGCTCATAGTAAGTCCATCCAACTGAGCTTTCAGTATCACTACTGCTCAGACTACTTTTTTCAACCTTCAGCAATTGACAGTTCTTCTCTGTTGTGGTTGCAGGCTTCTTTCTGTATACCAATGATTTACAGCTATCCGTCTTTATACAATTTCTTGCACAATGAGGTAGCAATAACACATTTACTGATGAGATGAGCTGCGATGAACTTGCTTTCACAGCAAAACCTGTTTGCATGGCCTTGAATGTTGCCTCTTTCCGGCAGCTCATTCGATGTAGTTTTTTATTGGAGATTTTTCCCATGCCAGCAACCATGAGTATTTTAGTCAGTAGGATAATTGCTATGTTGATGACCTGGTTCCAATTCATTTCTTATTTTTTTATGTCGTCTACAGTTTCTCTTCCTGATACGAAGCTTTGCTGCTATCTTTCTACAGCCAAGTGTTGAAGGTCTTCCGCAGAGGTAACACGAATCTCAAGTACTTGATACGCTGCAATATTAAAAACTGTAAATCAATATTTGCTAAATGAGAACTTTTTCTGGTTAGAGCTCAAAGCACCTGTCTCTTTCTACGCAAGCAGGAAAATAGCTCTACACAATCGATAAGAAGTTGCCAATTTCTATTTTCTAAATGAATAGATTCCATTACAATACCGGATGCCATTGTTCCACTATGGCTCAATACAAGTGGCAATGCATTTGCGACTTAGAGTATCATCTTAACGCCAAGACTGTAGAATTCATCTTTTACAGTACGTGTTGAGAAATAAACCACATGCCACTTAAATTCGTGAGACATTATGGTATTAAATGCATACAGATTTCTTAATTCTGCAGCATTAAAGCTGTGTTATCTGATAAAAGACATAATGAAGTTACCTTTCTGATTACTGAGCTGATTGTGTACGTGAAAGAAGTATAAGCACCAAATAACACTGCTGTCTCAAAGGCTATAAAAATTTGGTATGCATGTCCCATACCTTTACATCCATTCTCATTAGCATGTATATAGACAATGCTACAACCTGTGCCTTGGAATAGGTAAAAAGGTTTTATTGCATAATAGCTAGATACTTCTGCTTTAAAGCAGAACACTATTTTGCAGCAGAAATTGTGGTAAATTTACTTGCTTTGTCCATGCTTCAGTCTACTCAACATACTTTTGAACCTACATTTCATGAACAACTGAACATACATTTCCAGAGCCATTTAAAGTGCTATTTACGTTGTCAGACAATTAAAAGGATCTAGCTTTTAAGACATTTGCATGCATTTGATAACCACTACCTATGCTAGATTTAAGCGTCTATCTATAAATGCCTGAAACACTTCAAATGAACATAGCGAGAAACCATCGTTTACAAGTTTTCCGAAATGTTCCTTGCGATTTCACATTCTAGTTTTTTCTTGAGGAGATTTAAATAATGACCTATGCAAAATTATGGGTATCATCTGAAAATTTATGAAAAACAAGAAAACCGTTTTATTGCATTTTTGGAAGATTTAAGCAACAATGCTACTTCTTCATCTTGACTTAATGACTTTAAGTAGTAAACCACTAATACTGATCATGATGGCACGTGAGAGGGCAGAAGGATTCTTTATATGAAAACTGTCATTAGGCCATTTGCTGCAAAAATAAAAGGCGTTTTCACCCCATCCACAGAACTGCTTTCATCTTGTTTGCTTGCATGAGCACTGTCTTTGGATATTGGTAGACCAATGTCGTTAGTTCTCTGCAGTTCCCTCTTATTGCTCACTGCGTACTAATCAGAAGCCAATTTGATTTGCAAAATATATAAATGCTGAAAACTCATAGGCAGGCCCGTAGCCAAGGGGTGGCATGGGGGTGGCAAATGCTACCCCTCAGCAACAGTATGCCAGCCTGTTCCCACTCCTGGAATTTTTTAATGATTTTTTACTGTTTCTGTATCTTTTTTTTTTAAGGATCTCCTAAAAGTTTGGTTGAGCTCAACTTTGGTCTTTGTGGCATGCTAGAAAGTTAAATCTTTTCCTGCACACACATTATTCATGAGATTGGAAGAACATAAAGTATAACATAAGC
>WIPJ01001656.1:186572-204704 GCA_018155075.1 Cassiopea andromeda
CAGATTTTGTACCACTTGATTCCCCAAGTACGATTTTACCATCCGTAAAATATAGTCCTGGCTACGGGCTTGCTCATATATATGTAAAAGTGGAAGAGACAACACGGAAGATAAATTTTGCCTGACTGAACAATTTTCTTGGCATATGTAAATGCTCTTTGAGTAAGATTTGTTTAGCATTCAGTTCCATTGAGCCGCATGTAACCCATTTACTAGAAAGGCAATAGCTTATGTTCTGTTCAGAAATGAAAGCTGATAGCCTGCTGCTATGAAAGCCTAAGAATAATGTTAAGATTAATAATGAAGTTACACCTAGAAACAAGATTTACAACGCATGATTCAGTAAAGGTCCGCATAAAAGAACATTCTATTTTAAAACCTAGGCTGTAAAGGTCCTTATACAAGAAATAAGAATAAATAACTGAGGATAATGTTTTTACTAAAGCTCTTCAAAATTGCTTTGAACAAGTGAGTTCAGGGACACAATAAATAGAGCCATGCATTTAAAAGCTACTATAATGAAACACAAGAGTTTGAAAAATTAACCTTTTAAGCCCGCCTCTTGGGGTATTCTCAATCACTTACTCCTGTCAGAAGTTATTAAATAGCCTGTTCTTAAAACAAGGCTTATTAAATGTTCTTACAACAAGACTCATTAATTGTTTGAATCTGGAATTTTTTAAGGGTAAGTTTGGCTTTTATTTAAGCTACTAAAATACGGAAATATCGTGAGACTTTCATAAAATTTTGGTTCTTTTATTCTGGTTCTTATTGTATTGAATGAAATTATTATTCGCTTAAAGTGACCGAATGATAGTATCTCATAAAAGAATTTTGAAAAAGGAATGGGAGCTAAAGCTTTAATTTATGGGCTGAAGCTTGACTAATGATATGATAGGCCAAAGTATGTGACCATTTGACCACTTAAAAAAATGTATTATCACTTTTGCGTCTATTGATCAGTGATGACGCACAGTTGAAATGTGAAATATTGACATTTAGTGTGGGAGGTAACAAATATGAATTTGGAGTCAAATGAAGCAAGCAATATCTATACGAGGTACATGTTGCTTACGTTCATCAACATGATATGAAAGCATACGCATGAATTTTTAATTCCTGATGAGAGATCTGTATTGCAGAATATGTCTATATGAACCTCCCCTACTTGAGTACTAATAAGCATTGTCAAACAACTGTATCTGGCTATTAACTGAAAGTACTTCAATTTATTATGTATGCTAGGTTATCCTTATAAGCACGCTTTGATAAGCTCCTCTTGAATATTTAGAACTATTGCAACAAAAGGAGTCAGTCGCCCTTTACGTAATATATTTAATAATAAAAGGAAGGTGCCTTGATCTGTTGCGCTATTTTCTATTCATAGTTAAAACTTATTGCTCTGTTATGTTACCATGATGATAGTAACCAAAATTTTTACCGGTTGCAATAAAAAACGTTCCTAATTGTATCAATAACAATTTTAACAAAATGTCCTACCAAATTCATCACAAAAATTAAGCTCTCAATAATGGCTTTGCAACTTCATTGCACAGCTTTTCATATTCAACAATCCAATGCATTTAAATAAATGGAAATTAATTTATGTTCAGGAATAGACGAATAGATATGAGAAACACAAGAATATTAATATTTTTCATTGAATTTATATTAGCCATCAAGTTTTAATCAAAATTAAAGTAAATTTTGACAACTTTTTAAAGTTTTCAGTAGATTTAATTCACGTTTTTATTGTTGTGTATTCTGTAGAGCGATGTTAAGAGTGATTTATCATACACCCAAAATGATTTCAGTCTACGCAAGCACAATAGATTTAGCTTCTCGTGTGAAAGAACTAGCAAGCAAACAAACCATCAGGGCATGACAAAGACTGGTCGCATGGCTGCGAGCCTATTAACAACACCAACTGAGCACCATTGAACATCTCTTTAAAAATTTAGAGCGATGTTTATTCAAATGTTGATAATATCATAAATGGGCTGAACGCATTGAACAGTTCATCAATGTGAATCAACACTATAAGAATCGATAGTTGATTTAGCATCGAAAACATTTGCTAGCATTCTTAAACAAACAAATATTTCTAATGTTTCAAACATTAAACACGGTCTTACTTATCAATGAGAAACACTGCATTCAGTTTTAAGCTATGAAGCATTCACATAACACCTTGGGTAGTACTTTAGCTCTGAATTGAAGTATCAAGCATGGATATCTGTTATTGAAATTATTAGAGGTATTCCTTTAATTATTAAGCTAATGTGAATACCTTTCTAGTAATAATGAATTTTAAATGCCTAATGACAAATTTGAAGGCCTAGTTCTCCTTTCGACTTTATTCTAACACATCTTCTTTCAATATGTTGTGTTAGCTCATAATTCATCCTAGTGGTGCAAGGTTACCATCCTTGTACCTAAAGCTTACATATAGGATTTTCAGAAGACACGCAGAACCCTGAACGATCAAAAGGACTATATAATGTGAAGCATAGAAGAAAAAGGAATTCATCTCATGGTTTAATCTTGTACGGCAAAAAGAATGAAGGGACGGTTGTAAAATTAAATCTTTCTTGACTGCGTTCCAATGGCAAAAGATGTGGGATATGCCCTTATGGAATTGTCGCATATTAGAGAACTTTTTGAAAAGAACTATCTCACTATTCTTTTTACAACAGAATAAGACCAAACACTTTAATATTTTGCACTTTAAAAAGAATAGCCTATTCAAAGATTTTGCCCATGACACCCTCCCCCTGCTTAGTCTAGAAATCACAATCTCAGAAAATGGCATATAAACTTGTCTGTACTAAAATATGTCGCTCGAAAGAAGCAAGGAAGAGCAAAAGCCAAACTAAGAAAGCTAGTCAAAACCAGTTTTAAAACAAAAGCTGTGACTGGATACCGTAACGAAACCAAAGCTTAAGACTATACTATAATATAACCTGCCTGATAAATACAGCCCAAATTAAAGTCAACATAGAAGTAAAAAAAGCATAACTAGCGAGCTTCTAACAACACAACATCAAGGGAATGACCCAGAAGACAACAATAGGGAGTCTAGCTCCTTCGACTTAACAAATCACGTCCAACAAAAGCATGCATTGCTTGATCACAGGTCTCATTGCTACACTTACACAGGAGCGATAACACTGGCCTGCGTTTAAACGCTTTTTTTAAAAGGTCAAAGATTTTTCAACTGATTTTGGCATGTTTTGATGCGCTGAATCCAAATATACTATCCATTTTCTTTGGTCAGGTCAAGTTGTTGAGATATGTTTAATATATGTTTTGACCCTTGGATAGTACTCAGTTCATGAAAAAGAGAAATGTAGCTAGCCCAATCTCTTGTTTTTTTATAGAAAACGAAATTGGTGCAGCCTCAAACTGAAGCTAAATCTGCATCTTTCTTTAATTTTAGGAACTTGAAAATTTTTTTGTTTACACCTAAGTTGTCATTTATTGTTTAGCAGAGCTTATGGGGAATTGCAAGATGCACATGCATTGATTTTCTATATGTTTTCAGAAGGTCATTCATTCAGATGTTTGGCCTTTTCGGTACGCTATTTTGACTAAAATTATTCAATATATATTGCTTTGGTATTCGACCTAAACAAGTACACCGTAAATATTTATGATTCAAAGGAACTGATGAAGTGGCAGTACTTGAGCGTAGTAGAACCGCAGTGGGTCAGAATTATCGCAAGGCAACTATCAACTTCCTGTTATTCGCAGTTACTTATTATTCTTAGATTTTGCTTGCCAAAAGGTGAGGATTAAATAGTCTTATAGGTTTGTATTCAAATCAGTTGGTTTGAAGTTAAGATAGAGAAAGGACATAAGACGAATTCTGAGTTCCCAAGTATATTTTAGAATTAGAACAAATTGAGTCTGATTGCTATCGATAACAGAGCTGAACTCCAGTCCATTTGACTTGAATCTCAAGGTACACATTTAGTCCTTTTATTTAGGATTTTTTATCGAGAGAGAATGGATCGCAAATGTAAGAATCATCCTGACAGGTTCTGTTATATATGTGGTAATGTGATTCTTTCTGGTCGTGTTGCTACGATAACTGCTTTTGTGAAGAAGGCATATCATTGTTACTTTGGAGTTAAGCTTGGAGACCAGAACAAGGCATTTGCACCCCATGTTAGCTGCAAAACATGTGTTGAGGACTTGCGTGATTGGGAAAATGAAAAAAGGAAAAGCATGCCATTCGCAGTTCCTATGGTGTGGAGAGAGGGTAAAGATCATGTGACAGACTGCTATTTTTGTATGACCAATCTTCAAGGAATCAATCGCAAGAACAAGCATTGTGTTCAGTATCCTGATATTCCGTCTGCCATAAGACCAGTCCCTCATGGTCCTAGCCTAACTGTTCCTAAGCCAGATGTTGCAATCAAATCTAGCTCTGAATCAGAATCTGATAACACATATGACAGAACAGAGGGTGTAGAATACTGGTCAGAAGAGAATGGCCGACATCGATCTCAATGACTTGACACGAGACCTAAACCAATGAATCGTCGCAGCTTCTCGGTTCCCGTCTTCGTGAGAAAAATTTGCTGGCACCTGAAACAACATTTTACTGGTATCCAGAGCGTGAACGAGAATTCAGACATTTCTTCACAACCCAGAGAGACTTATCGTTAGTTTACTGCCACAACATTGCTGATTTGATGAAATCAATGGGCCATGACTATATTAATACAGAATGGAGGCTTTTCATTGATTCGTCCAGAAGAAGTCTCAAAGCAGTTCTCCTTCATAATTGAAATAAATACTCTTCTATTCCTATAGGTCATTCTGAGCAAATGAAAGAGACTCATGACAGCATGGATCAGTTACTTTCTGCCCTGAATTACCATGACCATGGTTGGTTGATCTGTGGAGACCGAAAGGTTGTTGGATTAGTTTTAGGACTACATGGTGGTTATACAAAGTATCCATGCTTTCTGTGTTTGTGGGATAGTCGGGCTGATGACCAACATTATATCAGACAAGAATGGCCGCTAAGACAAGGATTGGAAACTGGTTAACACAATGTAAAATCTCCCCCTCTTGTTGAACCAAACAAGATATTACTTCCACCCTTGCACATAAAACTGGGACTTATGAAGAACTTTGCAAAGGCAATGGACAGAAAAGGCAAGGCTTTACTTTCCTTCAGCAGAAGTTTCCTCGGGTAAGCTTGGAAAAGCTTAAGGCTGGCATTTTTGATGGGCCTCAAATACGGGAACTCAACTTTCGATGACGCACTGAGTGCAACTGAGCTGTCTGCTTGGGGTTCTCTCAAATCAGTTATCACAAACTTTCTTGGGAAGAACCGGTGTGAATAATACGAAAAGGAAGTTGATGAGCTCCTGAAAAACTTTCAAAAATTAGGGGCTCGCATGTCAGTCAAAATGCACCTTTTACGCTCATACTTAGACTATTTCCCTCAAAACTGCGGAAACTTAAGGGAGGAACAGGGAGGGCATTTCCACCAAGATATTCGTGTCATGGAAGAACGCTACCAAGGCCGGTGGGATGTAAACTTTCTTGCAGACTACTGTTGGTGTTTGAAACGAGACGTGGTGGCTACTCAGCACAGGAGGAAGTCACGAAAAAGGCCCTTCACCTATTATTAGCTACAGTGTAATGTGTAATTTTTATTTTCTAAGCTTTGTTAGATGAAATTTTTACTTTTTGCGAAGCATTTTATGAAGGATTAAGCATAGTAAATACCACTAAAGAGGGCTGCAAACAATTCCATTACAACCCTGTATCGCAAAAACTTGACGTGATTGGAGAAAATGAGTACAATTTTTGGATTTTGCGAAGTAAACTACCATAGAATCAGCGATCGCATGCCTGACCTTTAATACTTCGCAGACCAGTGTAATTAATGCACTATGTAGAGTTTTTAAACTCTTTCGTGATACTAACAGTCCACTGTTTTTCTTCTTTTTACCTTTTCATATACATTACTTAGTCAATTATCCAGCTTTCGTTTACCCGGACTTCAATTATCCGGACTTCAATTATCCGGTCCATAAAAACTGTGAAAAAAAGAAATGTGAAAAATCTTTATAAAAATTTTTGGCAACTTTGATAACAGTTTGGGTGCGTTTTTCTTGCTTTTCTTTGTTCATTTATATTTCTAAATTATTTACTGTGATAGTGTTTAATGCGTACTTTTGAAATAAACTGTCAAAACAATTATCCTGTATGTTTATGCTGGTTTATGCCATTATTCGTATATTTTCGATAATCCGGAATATTGGATTATCCGCACGCACTTTGAAATCTCATGTCCCGAGAAAGCCGGATAATGGAATAAGTACTTATATACCAAATCAATACGCTGATGCAACAATAACAGAACCAAGTTTTGGATTATTTGAAGGTTTCGCGCCACTTCACCCTATATATAATTGCAACCTATATATAATTACTGACTATCTATTTATATGCTAAAGCTGTATATATGCATTAAATTTCAAGCATTAGATACCAATGATTTCTCTTTTGCAGCTTATTCAAGCAGATAGCAATACAAAAAACTACAGTTTTCTCAAGCACTCTTCTGGCAAATGTATGATTTTGAGTTTCCACAATCTTCATCATTCCACCCACAGCTAGATACCTCAGCACAGTCTTCATTTGAATTAAAGTCATTTGGCTCATCCGGACACCAATTCTGATAACTCAAGGATGCTCCATCTACCCATTTGAAAGTTCCTAGAAGAATGCCGAAGAGACATTGTCAAACTTCATCATTACAAATTCAATATGCTCCAATACACGCTTCTTTATAAGAAACAAAATTTTCTGCCATCCACCTGCATGTTTCCTACTATTTTGCCAAGTCGAGCCTAAGAAGTTTTCTACTGTTTTCATAAATTTTGAAACTAATTATAACAATAACAACCCAGGTTTGGCAAATGTGATACAAGAAATGTCTTATTCAGTTGTTTTGAAGCATGCAATGGGTGTTGTTTCTATTTGTTTGTAGTTTGATGGAAAATTTTTTTGCAAGAACACTTTTTTCAAGATAATGTTTGAAATTCAGATTAACATGTTTCTTATCTTTGCACAATTTTAGCCTCACGTTTCTCAAAGACATTTTTCTTAGAGAAAAAGCTGTAATTGCTTTATCAAAGCTTACGGAATGAAAACAAAATGATCAGCAAATTTGTAGCATAGTTCTAGCGCTCCATCATGATCTCACATTTTCACAAAAGTGGATGAAATGAAACTTTACCTATGCAAGCTCTTTTCTAATAGAAAAAGGTGCTTAATGCTTGTATACTGTGACTACTATCCACAACATGTCTTACTTTAACACAGACTTCCAACCTCTTAACTTCTCTAGCACCAACCTTTATGCAAATGAAAAATATCAGAATACCTTCGACAGCTGAATCACTTGCTCCAATCCAATAATTGCCAGACACTCTTGAAGAAATGAAACTTGATTCTGCAGAACTTTTTATAGTAACTAAATCACCTCCGAGGCTCTGACAACTACTCCTTGCACTTGACCATGAAGCTGATGAGCTTGAGAACATATAACAATAGCTCCCTTCCAGCGTCCATCCACTTTCACAGCGAGCTTAAATGTAGATATGTTATGAAATGAAATCTGATCATTTAGATTGTTTGATGTGCACTCACTTTAAGTGGAGTGTTGAATATGAACTGCTAGAGCATCAAAATATACTGCATGATGTGCTTCTCAAGATTATATTTCTCAGAAACGGTATATCATTGGGCTACATGGGTGATATTGTGTTATTAAAAGAAATTGACATCTGCAATGAGGACTCGGTGACTGTGTGCTTTTCTCACTCCACATGCAACACTGAAATATTATTGTAGTTTGCAGTGTTTGTTTAACTTTTAGTTGTGTAAAAAATGCATTCATCGTTTTTCTATTTGCATAGGATCATTACATAAAGAATTACAACTTAGAATACTGCTTAAAAAGCTATATAGACATTGTTGAGAAGATACCATTGGGAGCAAACAGCAATGACTACCCCATGAGGAACACATGTAAAAATTAATTTTCATTTCATTTCATATATTTATTTATTGTTAGTAGACTAGAAATAGCTTTATAGACTAATTAAAACGGACATACGAGAATCCTAACAAACCATGACTTAATTAAGAAATAGTCTGTTGGTACTACAGAACTTTATTAAAGCACGAACAAGCGGCAACCTGCTTTTGAAATACTTAGAAGCTTTTTTCATCCGACACCCGTAAGAGTATGAAAAGTTCGAATAGTGACCTAAAGGTTAACCGGAAAATATATACAGATGCGGAACATATTAATTAACATACAAGAAACATGAAGTAAAATAAATTAGAATAAGTTTACTAATGACTGATTCTGCAGACGATGCACGTGCGATGATCTCCATTCCAGGATTTGATTTTTCTGTTTGAATATAACTAAGCTCTTTGCAGTTTTAATTTTATCATTGAGGTTATTCCAGAGTAGACTGTCTTTACATTTCAATGAATTTGTACAAAATCTCTGTTATCTGGTAGGTGGAAGCTCACAGAGCATCTCAATTCTAAAATCGTACTCCACCACTTTCTTTGTGAAAAGATCCCACCTATATGGGGGATTTAAGTGGTACATGGTCTTATATACTTCCACCATTAGGTTTTGCAAATTTTTCTTGTGAATTGTCAAAATTGCATCTCTTTGCAGGAGTGCATCAAGCCCCTCTTCGTTATCATTATTTTAAATTATTCTCATTGCACGTTTTTTGGTTCTATTTGTCAAATTATCAGCTGCTTTTCTGCAAAACAAACATATCAAAGGGTAATATTGAACATTTAACATCACGACCGTATTCAGTAATGAATTGGCTTTCTCTTTGCTAACGTAATCTCGCAATCTAGAGGGAGCACTGGTTTTCTGATTTACTTTACTGCAAATATCTTTGATGTGTGAAGTGAAATTTGGATCGTCATTAATAGTAACCCCAAGAAGTTTCACTTTCTCGTCCTCTGGGATTAGTTTCCCATTCACATTTAGATAGGTTTGCATGGTCTGGTAAGCGTGTATGAAATGTACACAAACCAAGCGCAAAATAGAGCTTCTCCCAGACTATTCTACAAATTCTCACAAACGAAATTATTCACCTCAGCAGTACTTAGGTAGTTATAAAGCAAGCCCATCCATTTCTGGCTAAAAACCAATAATACTAAGGAAAATACCCCAAACCTAGTGCATTTTCTCCCCAACTCTAGCAGCCATCATACAATAAACACGACTTGTTGTTTTGGACTCTTCCAGTTACCATGACAATCTCCTTCGCAGGCTCCGTTCCAAAAATCGCTTCACTGGGGGTAACAATTCATTTCTGAGCCGTGCCTTAGACTAGCCTAGAAAGCTCTTTCCATATAAACAGAGCATTACCCTTCTTGTTATGATGAGAATTCTGGGGGCAGATCCGGGCGAGGCCATGGCTCCTCGCCAAACGACAATATTTTCTATAGCAAACAGTAGTGTTAAGAAACTTCTCAAATTGAAAAGGCAATAAAGGCCTCCCCTGATGTCCAACTCTGAATCAATCCTGTTAGAGTTCACATAAGAAATATGTTTTGCTTGAAAAAAGTTGATTTCCATAGATGTAGATATTTAAGAAACTCTTTTCTAAACTATGATGTAAACTAAGGATTCAGACAAATTAAACACCATGACGTTTCTCAGTCTTACGTTGATTGGAAAAGGAAAACTTTGATAGGTGAATGCAACTACTTACGCGTTTCACAATTAATACCCTTCCAAGCATGTGTGCACGTGCATCTGTAAGAATTTACTTGATCAGTGCATGTTCCTCCATTTTGGCAAGGACTTGACTGGCATTCGTTTATGTCTGTGGTCATAAAAAAAGTGAAATTCACTCAACCACTTGCACACATCTATTCTCTTGTGTGCATATGAATGTATAATGAATTTGAAAAAGAATCAAGATATATATGAATGGACAATGGAATCTAATAGAAATTGATAGTGTTTGCAGGACTTATTCGAAGGATCTTTGGCTTGATACAATGGATGAGTCAATACTTTTGAACACATCGCATAGCAGCATTGAGCTGGAAATCTATCTTATGTCTATAGAACGTATAGGGAGTGTCGTTTAATTACAATCTTTTCAAGTGTCAATGAAGCAGAAACATTTATGTATTCGAATGCTAGATATCCAGGGTGCAGATTAAATGCATTCTCTACACTTCGTCCGCAATTATAATATTAGCTATCACTTAACTAAATCTTAAAATAATGAGAAGGAAAATGCAGCATCTTGAAATTATCCTCCATCTACTTGG
The DNA here is from genome assembly GCA_018155075.1 of Cassiopea andromeda. Lineage (NCBI taxonomy): Eukaryota > Metazoa > Cnidaria > Scyphozoa > Rhizostomeae > Cassiopeidae > Cassiopea > Cassiopea andromeda. The sequence continues at coordinate 196,935 of WIPJ01001656.1, forward strand.
TTTCTATGCATAACAATGCAACATTGAAAGCATGAACCATTCTTTTAATGGGTACAAAGTTGAAGAATAGCCACTCATTGCATTGCTGCATGATATGATTGTTGAAAATATTGCAGGTTAACTCAAGAATAGTCACTGTGAGCAAGACGATTAGTTCAGTTCCCAAAGGCATTATCATCAATGCTACAGAGAGACATTTACTTTAGGGATGGAACACGTCGCCTCATGATGAAGCTTAGAATGAGAACGGCGATGAAAAATGGAAATATATCTTCAATTCCTTATTTTTCAAATTACAATAGAACACATCAATAATGAAATGAAGACAGGCACTGTTACCATAATTGGTGCTGTTACCATAAATGGCAATAAAGTCGATTTAATCGATATTGCCTTCTTAATATATACTCTGAAGACTTTTACAGAAAGAAAATTCAAAGAGCTTCAAAATGTGCTTGAAAACCTTGTATTTATGGGAAAAGGGAATGGCATTGTAATCAACTTTATTGAAACTTTGCATAAAAGAACACTTTGGATAAAAGAACCCTACTAACTTCTGGAAAATTTCTACAATAAACTAATCGAGTGATGCTCAAGAACTATTGCGTAGGTGTTAATGTTATTCAAACTATGCCATGGTCGACCTTTCTAAATATTGCAGTGTAAACTATCAATTAATAGCTCTTCAAATTAAAGAAGTGGAAAAGTTGTAATAAAACGCTGCATTGGAATTTGTTGAGCTGCAACAGAGCTTACAACTGCAATTGCTCAATATTTGCTACAATATTTGCAAGCATGTATGTATGTGTTTATGTATATGCTGCTTGTAATAATAGGAATATTTTAAGAGGTTAAAAGCTTTAATAAAAGTATTGCTGTTTTCACTGCCTGTCCTGGGTAAAAAGGAAATGAATAAAAGCCCTCAAATGCAGTTTCAAAACTAAAACATATATGTCGGTAAAATAGAACTGAATATAAAAAAGACTACATGTAAAAAAAATTTAAATATATGGGCATCAGTAATACTCAAGTGACTTTGAGTAGTGATAGTGTCTACCTTAATGCATTTAACAATAACTGTTAGAGCTAAGATTCTTATTGATCTACGTTTTGATGTCAGCCTATAGCCATCAGCAAGCTAAATAAGAAAAGAATTGTTGCTATGCATAGATGAACAGACAATAGAAGGTCAGAGAGTGCGCGCTACTGCAACGGCATTGTAGGCAGTTTGGCTCTTGGGCACAATGAAACTACATGAATAGCATTTGATTGCTTGTTTAAGTTAGTTGAAAGAATGCAACTATGAACTTTGAAAGAGTATGATGAGATATAGGATGAGCATTGCCGCATCTTGCTGAAACTAGCTTTTTGTCTGATAGCCACCAGAGTATGAAGTGTTAGATGTCAATCAATCTATTTTATTGTCCTTTGGCTTGAATTGGTACAGCAGGAACCAAGGGAGGATTTAAACCTTCTATATCTACGCATATTTCTTCAATTTCAACCAGTTTCTATATTTAGAGCTCATACACGTTTTAGGAGCTCTGTTGTGGTGCTTCCTGGTACTTGCAGAGAGACAGCTATTCTTTCTAAATTACTTTACCTACTTTCAGGCAGTCTTATATATGCATCTACTTTTAACCTCTTGCTCACTTTTATGTCACCTGCTACTACACATGAGAGGTGGCATATTGGTTAGAGCGCACGCCTCCCGTGCGGAAGGTCTATGGTTTGAGTCCGACCCTAGGCCCTGACTGAATGCTCGCTCACTGCTCACCCAGCAGCGAATGGGTACCCGGTGGCAACACTGGGAAGATAAAAGTGGCGAGGGCAGGAAGTGGCCACCCTTCCTCACATGCCGATGGCTCAGGATACGTGTCCTCTCTAACAGGCACTCCCCTACGTACGAAAGTACACAGGACTACCTCTACCATTTTATTACTACACATGCAAATAATAGCAGTTGTTTCGGGCTTTACAACCTGCTCCACTTATGCAAAAGTTATTTGTAATTCAAATGTTCTGCTTTGGAAAACAGGTTGATCAGCTTTTAGCTGGTAGTTACATAGAAAATATAATCCAAATTGGTTATTACCAATAGCCCATTGCATTAGCTAGCTTGACACTCTTCATAACTGCTGCTTAGTAACAACCTTTAGAATATACCTTCCAATGACTGCAACCATTGCATACAATAAAACAATGGGAATCCAACGCATTACTAGTGCTAGCTAGTGTTCATTTTTAATGATGTTCGTGCGGAAATGACATGAAAGTAATTTGTAGCCCTACCAACCCCTCATACTTAGAATGACCTTATCATACCTATGATGGATTACTAGTTACTTCTATATCATTTTCATGAAATATCTTTTAAAATGAACAGTGGCTAGTATCGTTTCAGATAAAATAATAACATATAATGGCTGCTTAGTTGTTGTCTAGAAAATATACTTGCCCGTTTGACAGTTAGTTCCCTTATAGCCTCCAGCACATGTACAAGAATAGGAGTTGACATTGTTGTTGCAAGTTGCACCATTCAAACATGGATTGCTCGCACATTCGTCAATATCTGTTGACAAAAAAGTGTCCAGCAACAGAAAGTGAGACGATAATGCTGACGGTTTATGAATTGAATACCAAAAGTATATCTTGTTACTGAAAGCTGCTTACTTCTGTACCAGCAATTTTACATAACACTCTGCGATCCACATATTAAAGCAAGCTATGCTAGTTTAAGCGTGTAACTGTGGAAAGGGTCCTGGAGGCCCCTGCTGGAGTTCAAAAGCCCTGCCACTTTCAGAAAAAAGAAAAAATTCCCTTTGTCTTGGAAAATTTCGAAGCTTTTCTTGAAATTGGAATGCAAATAAAGCTCATTCCATTTGAAAGTGGCGAAGTCAGAGCAAACTATGCAACGTTTCTTTCATTTCTACATCTGAAAAATCATTGCTACAGTTATACCGTCTTGAGACAATATTTACTGTGTTCTTCTCGTGGGCTAGGCTCCTGCTCTCAGAAGTGTCTTGTTACCTACCTACCGTTCCATTTGCATGCATCACAGACCCTATAACCCGCCCAGATTTCATCTGGATATTCTTGCAAATTAGATGAATCAACCTTGTAATTTATCATTTTTCTCATAGTATTGCCCTTCCAGATCAAACAAGAAGCTGGTAAATACAATTCAAGAATCAATTGGCTTCATTCCACCTAACTGCGTGTGTATACAAAACTCCAGATAATTCATGTTTCAACTATTGAAAGCAATTAACTGCCATTTGAAGCATAGCAAACAATTTCTGTAGAAATTTACAGCAATTATTTCATCGACAGTCAGCACTTTTATTTTAAAGCATAATAAGATGGTGCAATATCTGTTAAGAAGTAGTAGCTGTTAAGCACAAGATGGGTAAATTTTTATATAAACGAAGATATTAACACTGTTCATTATATGCGGAAATATATGGAGATAAATCTAATCACTTACCATTGCATGTGTATTGGTCTTTTATGCTGGGATCACATGTTTCTACGCATTCATAACCTGCCTGGCAAGTTGATGGTTGGCATCTTGAAGTTCCCTTTAATAAATTCACCAAAATAGTAAAAATTGCAGAATACCGTATAATGGAATAGGAATGTCCTTTATATCAGAACTCAAAGCACTTCCTATGTTTGAATTTTACTTTAAAGTATCTATTTTGGCCAAAAAGCAATTGGACTTTATCAGATTGACATCGTGAGTGACAATAAATACATACTTTTGTTTCTAGACGCATAGCTGCAGGGGGCACGGGAAAATGTTAAAGAAATTTTTAAAATTTTAGTTATCAGACTTAGACTAATACCATTGCTTCTAGCTATTATTTCATGGAAAACTTCCATGAGTACCTTTGGACTTCTTTAGAGGAAATATGGACATTACTAAAGACTTGCATCTCTCCTTTATGTAGCCGAATAGCAGCTAAAAATACAAGCATTTACTAATGAAACTTTTACAGTTTACATCACAGCTCTCCTCTCTGAGATTATGGAACATAAATATAAAGTATACTAGTGCAACCAAGGATGATCCCTCGCCGATTTTCGGCCATACAATTTGAAGCAACAGAGTTTAAATGAATGATTTTAGGAATAGCTTTTGGCTCGAGAAATTTGGACGTGATAGAGCTACAAGTTTTTGTCTATTTGCAACATAGAAATCTATGGCTTGATGGGAAATATGCAAATGGTGCTTATGGGTAGATTGCACTAAGAAATGGTGGCAAAAGCTTCGAAAGCAGATGCATTTTGCTAACTTGCGGAGAGTTGGAAAATAATAGGTAAAATTAAAACCATACAGTCCAACTTTCATTCAAGATTTGATAGCAGACCGCAGAATGTATTCTAAATGCTCTAGGATTGGTTGGAATATGTGGAAATGTTACTAGACAGTACTAATAACTAATAAGTGGAGTTTTTGAAAGAGGATTTTAGAATACGTGTTCCTTTTTCAAGTCAATTTGGTTCTACTCTACCTGCACTTAAAGTTTATTTCCTTACTTAAAGATGAAAGTTGTTCTGTTGTCAATGCTTGAAAATATTCTTACCTGTTGCAGTGGCTCATAGTAAGTCCATCCCACTGAGTCTTCAAGATCACTACTGCTCAGACTACTTTTTTCAACCTTCAGCAATTGACAATTCTTTTCTGTTGTGGTTGCAGGCTTCTTTCTGTACACCAATGATTTACAACTATCCGTCTTTATACAGCTTCTTGCACAATGAGGTAGCAATGACACATTTATTGACGAGATGAGCTGTGATGAACTTGCTTTCACAGCATACCCTGTATTCATGGCCTTGAAAGTTGCTTCTTTCCGGCAGTTCATTCGATGTAGTTTTTTATTGGAGATTTTTCCCATGCCAGCGACCATAAGCATTTTGGTCAGTAGGATAATTGCTATGATGATGATCTGATTCCGATTCATCTCTTTATCTCTTTCACTACTAAAGCAACTTAAGTCTCTTTTTCTGGTTCCAAGCTTTCTTTCTGGTTGTATCAAACTTAACTGTGAAAGCCTTCTACAGAAGATATAACATAAGCAATCAAGTGCCGAAGTTTATTATTAAGAGCTGGACGTTACTACTTGTGAAGTAAAATAACTTCCAGTAAGAAACAAAAGTTCTTGTAAGCTGTTGAGCAAATAATGAAAATGCTATGCATTATCCATATAAAGCTGATAATTCATTCTATAAGTTAATAAACTATTCCATGGAACTATTTCTTTGACATTGCATCAGATCTAGCAATAGATTTGAGATTCAGATAAGTTTCATTATTTAAAGATAAAAGGAGTCAGTTATCCACAAATCTATTACAATTATATAAAAGAAGCACAAGCAATAGGATTCAAAAGATGTTGTGGCATGAAATAACTATAAAAATCGGGATTCTGTAATACAATAGTCATATTGCCTGTTATAACACAAAATAGCATTACCTTTTTACTTGCCAATCTGACCAAATGAAATCAGGTACCAGGCAACGCCTCTGGCTTAATAGCTCTAATTTCTTTCTATACGTTTTTCATGTATTCATGCCCATTCTCCTTAACTTGCTCAATAATCATAATACTGAAACCTGCACCCGTATATTTATTAGCTTTGAATATGAAGAAGCAATCATGAGAGCGTTAAATATGTCAGCAACTCAACCGCAGGGAAGCTATTAATTTATTATTTAGATGAGGTTATGAAGCTAATTCAATATAGTATAGTACAGGCAGTTTGATTTTGTCATAGCAAGTTGACCAGTTCTCAAGGCATTGCAAAATGAATAGACAGAAAATGTAGATTTTTTGATAATAAGTTGCCTTTGCTTAGAACAATGGCACTAGTTTGCTGTTGGGAGAATGATGATTTTACTTGAAATGTGTCTTTTGCAATTTTGCTGAGGCATTTTCTAAAGCCCTATCAGTTTACTTAGGGCCATGAAGAGTGTTGCTAACATTGATAGACATTTAAGTTGTGCAAATCTGCAAGCAAAAGAAATGCTATCATGACCACACTTAATACCCTTAACCATATTTTTAAGTGCAGTCCTTCTCATGAGCGTAGAACCTCAAATTTAGGGGGCTGTAAACTTTCTGCCAGAAAGACTAAGGATGCCTACCAAATTTCCCAGTGTCTTTCAGAAAAGTTTTCCGAATGAGATGGATTTCTGCCCAACTGAGGGAGCTGCAGCACCCCCTGACACATCCTCTCCTGCGCTTATGGCCCTTCTATGAGAACTTTAGCCCAGGGTAGTTTATTGTAAACAAAAAGTACCAATGCTTTGTAGATAACTGCAACCAATGTTTCTTGCACTTTATAGGATCTAACATTCATGGAAAAATATCTGTCTTAAGAAACTGTTATGAGATAGTGTAAGTAGCATATTGAAAGTGTTGGAACATAATAGAACTTTCTTGCTCCATTTTTTTGAAATTGCAACTAGCATGCTTTCTACTCAACCTAACTTAATGGTTTTATAATTAGACATTACCGACAGTGACGTGGTGATAGGAATAAAATCAGGTATACTATTATTCTTAAACATACATTATCATTACTTTTGACCTCCAAGGCATACTTCTCAGAAAACCTATTCTCTTCATAATGAGAAGGAAAATAATCTTGAGATGCATTATAACAAGCTTTGTTAAATTCTCCGTGAAAGTGGAAATCAAAGAACAAACATTTCGAAGTACACAATGTTTGACTTGAGCAAACTTTTTTATAGCTTTAAAACAATAATCATACAGCTGAACTTAAGACTCTGCATAATTTTTCATTAAAGAAAGCAAACTATTGGTAAGTAATCTGTGCTAGACAGAATAAGCAAATATACGCATTTTGTATGGCAGGTGGCGAATGCGAATGCGAGTGAAATTGTACCAGCAATTAGTCTTGATTCTAGGTATATGCTACTGACTTTTGTCAGCGTGGTATTAGTGCAAGCATATGAATTATTAAGCACTGCATAGAGTTGTCACGTAGTCCATAAACTGAAAAACAGGTTAGAGTTGTCGTTCAACTTGTCCTGTGTAATGGCCTATACTTCTAAGGATCACAGGAATGTCAAGTTTGTTCTGAGAGAAATTTTAAAATATAGTCAATGAACCCCATTTGAATAATCTTAGTTACATCATCGAGAATTTATAAATAGAAACTAGAAGGAATGATAAAAAATACAACAGAGAAACAAACGAAATATAGAAGTAAAAGAAGTTGTGACATTGTTGTACTGCATTATTTCTGCTTCTTGATTCTTTTCATAATAACACCTTGCCTAGGAACTTTCCGAGATCTTCCTTATAGTGTCAGCAAACTTTTACAGAAAGCTGTGCTTTTGTAGTAATGGTATGATATAACACATTATTGTTCAAATTCACCAGCATCTGCAGAAGAAGCTAGGATTGTATGCGAAACAACTGAGGAAACTTAAGTATTGGATTCTGCGCATTTCAATTTCATGACGCGAAAATCAATTCTTTTTCATTTCAAGCAGTCTGTTTTTAACTTTTTTCTTACCTGTTTCACAATCGAATGAGCTAACAATTATGAAGTAAAATTTTCATGTCATGTTAATAAGCGTGGATTTCATGTCATGTTGTAGGTTTGAAAATTGTTCTCATTTACAACGTACATTATTCAGAAGAAACAGCTTTTAGGTTCGTGTTTCCATAGCTTCTTCTATGCGAGGATCTACTGTATTGTGTAGCATATTAGGAATAGCTGGATACATGCAAG
>WIPJ01001656.1:214811-264297 GCA_018155075.1 Cassiopea andromeda
CCTCCCCCCCCCCCAATTAAATCATACTAAATTTCTATTATTGATAAAATCTGTGTTGATTTTGTAGTAGGTAATGTAGGATAAGGGCCTTAAGGCCCATAGCAAAACCCCGACAAAGGAACGGTTAAGGAAAAAAGGGAATAAGGTTAAGCAGATAGAGAGACAAGATCAAGTTTGTTAATGTTAGATTTGAAACACGACAAGCTGTAGGATTCAAGTAAGGCAGTGGGAGGCAATGTGTTCCATAGTTGAGAAGTTCTTGGAATGAAAGGTGATTTGTGAATTAGAGTTTGTGGATTAGGTAGCATGAATTGGAAAGGGTGTGACTTGGAAAAGGTGTGATTGGTTAGAGCTTCTAGTGGTTCATGCATAGAAGATCATATGCGTGTCTGCACGTGCACGTGTGCATCTGTTTGTGAACACATTTTGTGTATTGTATGCCTACTTCTTACTGTAAATTCGTTGAAAGCTACCAAGAGTGAGTCCCCTTATTGTGCATCTACCTTACCGATCTTGCTAGTAATGGAAAATCTTGACTATGCTCTCTAACAGGCTAGCTATAAAGGAGCGAATTATTTGATGTATTATCACCTACCATGTGATAAAAACAGGTTGGCTTGCAAATGTGGAGCAGCGGCAAGAAAAGCAGGTTACCGTGGCTTTGCACTCTATGGTTTGGGAGGCTGTTATGGAAGAACTCGGGCTAACTTACAACAAATGGTCCACAGGAAGAAGGACTATTCATTGTGCATTGGAAACCAGATAAATGAGAATTGTAAAAGGGAAAAGCATTCTTATTGCATAGGGAGAAGCGAAGCTGAGACTGTATATATTTTTCATTTGAAAGAAGACGAAGGTAAGAAGAAACTTTGCTTGATTGACTGAAACACATTTTATAAGGAGTAGGAAAGCGTCATAAGGTCATAAGGTATAAAGCATACCGAACAGGATTTCAAATTTCACTTTAAAACTATGTATTCCAATGCTAGAAAGAATTAACATCAACTTTCAAATAGACTACCCCATTGTGCTATCTTTCCAGTAGCAAAATGAATTGCTACCCAAACAATTTCCCATTCAGAAGTACTGGTGACCCTGTAGAATCCCCTCCATAACTTATTACAGTTCCCTAGGTTCCTTGAAAGTTTGAAGGGAGAAAATTAGATGGAGCCCTGTTTTACCTTAGTCTAGCAAGCATGGGTGCATCAATCTTCTACCTAACGTCCTTTCTATTACTTCTCTTCAGCAAGCATCAATAACGTAAGTACTCTTGAGTCCTGAATAGACGTAGAGTTGAAAACAAGTGCGGTGGTTGGCAGTTCAGGGCAGTTTAAGTTTGCTCGGTTCCTTGATTTAGCATAGTGAACGGAAATACAGGGGAGTAATAGTAAGCATAGTGGCCGGAATTGAGGTGCAGTATGGATTTGGGGCTATATTAGAGCTTTGGCTTGCTGATTTAAGTTAAACGTGTGGCTTGAATAGGCATGGTGGTGAGACATTTTTTTCAGTTGTAATAAACTAGGTAACAAGAATAACAGATTTCTGGGTAGAAGAGTTTCAAAAAATTTATTGCCGTGGCAACATGTCTGTTTGAGACTCAAGAGTACCTCCACAGAAATGTTGCTCAGGCAGCTTTACGTACTAGTGCTGTCTCAAATATCTTGAATTTTTTCTTCTAGCATTCTTTCGCGGAAATCACTTAATCTGATAACATAGCTATACCTGGTTTTAGGACCTGGAGAGTGGCAGAAATGGGGAAAATGTAGCAAAAATTGTGGCAAAGGGGTACGTGAAAGGAAATGGAAATGTCTCTTCCCAAGATCACCTGGCATAACCAAAGGCTGCCCTGAATTTGATACTAAGATCCAGTATCAGTCTTGCAACATACAAGCATGCCCAGGTATTTATATAGATGCAATGGGCTTAGGGTCCTTTGTTCACAAATTTGGAGTACAATATTGAGTTGGCATGTGTAAAATAGTCAAAGCTTTTAATACCCATTAATTTTCTCTAAAAAATGTCCACGCCCTGTAGAGAATTAATGAAGCAATACCATATCACAGTTACTGTCTACAGAATTAACTTTGCAATACAAGTTTTCAGTAAACCTATCAGTGCATACAATGTACCACAGAAAACGTGAAACAGAAATAATGCGAAATTTGATTGACTTTGTTATAGAGTAAATTTAACAGCTGATATTCACGTTTTCTTTTATAAGATTGTTTTTTGGCCTAGTACTGAAGCTTTTTTTAACTTTTTCACGAGTCCCATATTAAAATTCTTCAAAGACCTTGTTAGCAAAAATTTTTGAGCTCCAGTTTTTTTGTGCATGCACATAAATGGAAAATGAACGTTTCATGTAAACTTGAACAGATAATCAATCTTAGTAAATAGAAGTTAAGCTGCTAGGGAGTAGCCAGCATCACATTCATAACATACTCTAGGCTAACTTTTTGAGCAGCTTATAAACTACTTTCTTATAAACAATCTTGTAGTGTTAAACAGACTTTTGCATATTATTGAGTTTATTTTCTCGAGAATTTCCTTTAGAGGATTTTATATCCTTCAAAAGCTCAAAGCTCTCCAGAAATCTTTAGCATCCAGCAACTAGAGTTATAGACTGAGAGCCTTCTCACAGCGCTATAGTACAAGCACAGCCAATAGCATTACATAGCGTTCGTTGAAACTCTTTTAAAAATATTTCCAACGCTTTTGCAAGACCTTTCCAAAGCCAAATTGCCAAATTTCCAAAACCACGAAATACATTGTCGTTTCCATTTTGAAGCCCCATTAAAAAAGAAAAACATTATTAATGCCACATTATATGATTGTTTGATGGCTGATTTTATAAATAGTAACATGAGCAAACATAACATATACGGTGTTTTAATATAACACCAAGTAATATTAGTTTATTCACTTCAGTTTATTTTAAAAGTTCTCCGAACAAGATTCCAAAACTTTTCCATAGCCATTTAGACAAACCTCTTTTCTCCAAAATTTTCCAGGCCCTGAAAAATTGCATTATAAATTTCAGTAACTTTCCGAAACTTTGCAAAACCCGTACGAACCCTAATGATAGGTTTGCAGTTTGCTGCAACTTCCAATTTGAAGAATATTTTCAAAAACTACATTGTTCTTCAGAATGGGCTGGCTTTCCACTACGAACAAAATATTTAATGCACTGGTGAAATTGGTAGAAATATTTCATAACAGGGTCCAATCTTCTCCGAACCAATTATTTCTGTCTGTTGCGAATATCAAAGACAAAAAGTATCATGAATGTCAATTCTCCTCAGGTAAACAAGGGAAGGACATTCCATATCCACTTGCTAGTGGAAACTTCTGCATCGTTTTCCGAAAATATGTTTTAGGACAAAGCTTCAGACTCAACCTTGCTCTAAATGTTCTACCAAATTTCACGCTTGTATTCTTATAAAAGAAAGAATGTATAGCAAGAAAGACAATTGGAATAGATATTAGGCCAAACCAAACAACAGCTTCGGGTTTTACTTTACTTACATACCTAGCGATATTTTTATTGTCGTCGCTTGCTGACGTTAGTACAATTTTGTCACGAAAATCTTCTAAGGAAGTGGTCCAAAGCTATAATTCTTCACACGCTTATACTTATATCGTAATAAATATTTTCAATATAGTTGCACCTTATAATGTAAGTCGTTTTGAGAAAGATGCAAGGTTAAAGTATTCAGTATATGTAAAACTAACCCCCAAACCCCCACTACTCTTCAAAGGTGTGTGCTAAACTCGTTCAAGTGTCAAAATGCACTACGTCAGCAAGAGCAGCAAGATGTATATTGACAGTTTATACAAACTAACGAAAAAATAAATGATGAAATGCTAAATTTCAAACTCTACAAAAATCACAATATTGTTTTTACAAGGTTAATTTCTACTTCAAAACACCTTCATTGAAAAAGGCACTAACTGATCTCATTTTTCATGCAGGGAAAATGATCTGTGAAAGCAGACAGACAACATTTCAAACAGAAGGAAATGGATATCTCACGTACCTCGCTCGTCATAATTTGAAATGCAAAACTAATAACGCTATGACAATGTTCCGCTTACAAAAAAGCGGCTACAATATGCGCTACCAGTATAGTTGCTGCCGCAAAAAGACAAACGCATGCACTTTGAAAAGAAAGGTGACAGCAATCTCATCTCATGGTAACTGGAAGATCAACGTACTACAAAAGCACAAACTAGAATGCGGAAAGGGGAGCTTCCTCACTCAATTTTTCATGGAAATGACTCAGTTACGCAATGGAATGCGCTATGTCTACTATTGCTGTAATTCGCAGGTGCAGCATAAAACGAAAAGATCAAAAAGAACGAAAAAAATTAAATGCTATAACTCCAAAACACATTTCACTAGAGCTGGAAACGGAATGGTGTACCACCTTGACAACCAGGTTGTTTCTTGTCGCCCACGTTATGCTCTCACTTCGGTGGTCCAAGAGGTGCATAGAGACCAAACAAAAGTTAGGTACAGCTTTCGCTGCTGCGAGTTCTATTAACGATTGCGAAGGGTATCAAATCTCGACATATTGTTCCAATATTATGAGGAATGGACATCTTTTAAAAATTTATATAGTTATATTTATGTTTTGCATAAGAAACCTATATCATAGAAAAGAATCCAACATGCTTACTTCTTATCCTCTTTAAACGCAATAAGAATAACGAGAGGCTCATAATTGGCTTGACTTATCTCATCAGATATAAAGTTCAAAGGATACTGCCTCTGAAGACAATTGAATGTAATCCGTTTAGTACAGTCCTAGCCTTAGGTGACTGTAGTAGATCTTTTGCTCTGATGTCCTAAGATACTTCCTTTCTTATAAACATATCCTACATAAATGCCAGATTTTGGCAATTAAAAGACTTATAGGCCACGCTCATTAGTTTATGAAGGTTTTTAACATGGGTTGCTTGCTCATTTGTTTGAAGAAGCTCTACAAATGGGGCGTCATAATTAATGAAGACCATTTACTTGTGCGTGATCAGCAATTAGCAATGGTCTAGATTGACTATGACATTAGTCTTTTTCTCAAAGTACTTCCTGAAACTGAAGTATTTCATGTACACGACTTGTGTAAAGCTTCTATCCATGCAACAAACCAACCCTACAGAAGATGGAGGAAAGAAGAGATCCATTGTAGGTATTCATAACATATTGAAGAAATGATAGTAAATAAAATGCCAAAAAGCGGTAGAGCAGTTTCAAAAGGATGAAGAAATTAATTACAAATATTCAAAAAGCCAATTTGCTATTGCATCACTCATATACAGCACCATCTTTAGATAGTTTTTCCTTGTAAGCATCATAGATCTTTTTCTTACTAAAATATCGCACCCATGCTGATGGACAAGAATCCTCATATGCCTTCAAAAGTTCTTCACAATCTTTTACTCCAGCATCTTTACATGCAAAATATGCATCCCTTGCTTCATAACATGCCTTTCTACCTTTTGAATTTGGTGCTGGCATCCTTCTGTTTTTCCCTTAGACAAGAAAAGTATATTTTAAATTGCATGATCCCAACATCTTTCTAAAGAGTACACTGGGGTACTCCAGCCAAATGCGGTTCACTGCTGACAGTCAAAGTCTCAGAATTCCTTTATTCTTTGCAGGTCAAAAATTTTCAGTAAAACCAAACATCCCCTGAAAATTCAGCTTCTTGGTATGCAAATTTTAGTGATTTTCAGCATGCAAAACACTAATTAATGTTTTGAAAAGGGTCCAACCCCCCTGCTCTGAACAAAGTATCTTTTTGTTTCGCAGTATCCCAAAGTATCATCAAAAATCAGGAGGTACCATACTTGTCACAACACACAATCTTACCATTAATGTTTGTTTTACACCAAAAAGTATTTAAAGATAAATATTTGAAATAAAAAAGTGAAATGGATAGCAGCTGCATGAAAATGGAAACAAAAAATGGAAGCAAAAAATGGAAAAGCTATAACTATACATTGCATGTCTGGAAATCACATAATCTTTCTTAATCTTTAACTGCTTGAAGTCTTTTGATGCTCAATTTGTCAAGCCCTGTAAGTCTATACATTTTCCCTGATGTTGCAGTGCTAGGGGCCTCAATCATACAAAAGATATTGTGAATAGGCACCCAACAAATTTCTTATGTCTGGTCATTCAAATGAAAGTGCTGGACCAGCCAGTGACATGAACTTAATGAGAACATCTTTGTTGTCAACAGAAGTGCCCTCAATCATTCCAACAAACCAGCTGTTATCATAGACAGTGACAACAAACTTACTGACCTGAAGCATCTCCATTAAAACAAGGCTATTGTATCATGTGAACACTCAAAGGCATATTCATTTATTTTGCTTGACATACAGCAAAGCTTCAGCATGCTCACTGAGTTCAGGGATGTTGGTACAAAGTGGTGGTTTTCATGGGTCCCAGGAATAATGTTTGCAAGCTGAAAGCATTTCTCAAGGAAGGGGTATGTTTCTGTGATATGTGTTATTACTGGACAAAAAAATATTTGATTCTAGCTATGCTTTAATCACAATACTTTAACAGTTCAAAGGAGTTAGAACCTGGTCACAAAATGGCATATGTAAACTTGCACTAGTTGCTTTCACTTTGGTATTCCTCCCATATGGTCATGTGCATTTTACCAAAATACCTCTATGCTGAAATCACTTATGTGATGGCACACATTCAAAAAATGCTTGCAGTTTCTGAATTGACTGGCACACCTGTCACTTAAATGCAACATTTTTTAAACATTTAGTAGATCTCTTTTAAGGAACTCATTGCTACTTTTTGCAAGACATATGCCCGAATGGTATTGTGGGTCAAGTATTCACTCATGAAACAAATGTTTTGATGTTTGACTTCTCCAGAATCCTTGAAATACATTACCATACGGTGGACAGTAGATTGTGCATCATACACCAATGGAAGCCTTGAGCAGCATCCTGGGTAAGGAAGGAATAACTCTAGGATAAATCTATGATGATTAGGCATGTTAAGTTGTCCAAGCATTCTTTCATTTCTTTGAGGCATTAAATCTGTGTCCTTGCAATGAAGTAATAGGATGTCAACTTCTTCATTTTAGCATAAAATGAAGAAATGATGGGACCTCAATATTTTTGATCAGCAACAAATTAAGGAATGCTGAGATTTGGCTGTCAGCAGTGGACTACATTTAGCTGGAATGCCCCCTTTATACTCTGACTAACAAACAAAATTTATGACAAATTTTGATCAAATACCTGAAGTACTTGAGTAGATTAAGAACCATACTGTAGTACTGGAGGATGAATTAATCTTGATTGATTCTTACTTATTCATTCTAACTTATTAGTAATAATCAGGTGCAAAGTCAGTTTTTCATTGGGATAAAGGTGTTTGTGGACTTAACACTTGTAAATTAACTGGATCCTACAAGGTCTAATGTAATATCCCCTGGTTTCAAAATATGGGCTGAGAATCAGGATTGAACACATAGCAACTGGTTCTAGAAAATATAGAAACTAAAAGAAGCCAATAATGGTAGACAAGCCATATTTTCCTGCCCACTAAATAAAATATAGTTAAAGAAGTGTATCTAAATGTGCATATATCAAATAAGACTATTCACTAATCACAAATACTATAAATGTTCTCTAGTGACCAACAATATGAAGAGAACTTAAATTGAGCATACAAGGAAGTGTTATAGCAAGAGTGGTTCTTTTTCAGAGTTGGCTTGATGAATTCACTGCAGTCCATGCCTAGAAGAAAGTGGTACAAAAGCATTGACTCACACTTACCCCCTTATCTGCATGAGTAATTCCTCTTACTTATTTGGAATTGCATGTGTGATCCAATATTTGTGTATCAGAAATGCAAGGCTTCTTATTGCTAAAGCATGCCAAATGTCTTATTCAGGATAAAACAGGATAAGCAGAGTTATGAAAGCAATTGTTGAAAGCAACCAGCATTGCAGTTGCCATAACAAAGTCCCTATTTGGCATGTGTGATTGCACAGTTGACAGTGACATTGGCACAGGTGATTTTTCACTCGTGCTGGGGATTTGGCACATGAGTGGACACATGCACATGCAACCACACATGTCCCTGGTCATGAACTGTCACTTTGTATAGGAAACTTGCAGAAATCAGCTTCTTCCATTTATGACATGAATAAACAGATGCTTAACTTGTTCATGATATTTGTATGCAAATGACTCAATCCTCAACATAAATTACCAAATGAAAACTACCAAATTTGAATATAAACCTGATTTATCTCGCTACACTTGTGTCTGCATTATCACTCCTACGCAAATCAGGAGAAAAATATGAGCTTAAAACTAGACTTGAAGTCCAAAGCATGTGTGAAATCACACTTGTCCAAATGGAACGCAGATATTACTGCATCTTACATCCCTGGGCCTATGCTGTATGAAGAACATCACTTATTATTCTGGCGCAACAAACGATTGAGTGTACGATCGTCAACGCACAAGTGGAAAAGAATTTTTAGCAGTATAGGATGGTAACATTTTAACACACTGTTACATTATGATATAAGTAAATGTTGAAAATACCTAGCAGAAGGTTGTCAGATATTGTGGTAGGCTACTCTTCATCGACCTCTGTTGACTGTGAGCATTCAACTGTGACTAGTCAATCAACCTTTCTTTGAATTCTAAAGGAGGCTGCGTTTTTAAGGCCTACGTTAGAATTACAAACAAGGAAGGAGATCAATTGATCTTAGCAGAAATGCCTGTAATTAAAAGATCCGTAGAGCCAGTTTATGTCAGCAGAGGGGAAATTCCTAGTGATTCCCAGAATGAGCTGGAAGCGGTTGCAGTTAATACTCTGAGTGGTGTAATTCTTCAGTTGAGTTCCTTGGCCTACCACGGAGAGAACATATTTGCTGAGTTGTTTAAAGAAGCAACAGGAATATTTGATAGAACTTGCAATGCTCAGAGAAGGATAGAGCAGTTGTCATTCAAAGTCACAAAACTTGACTCTGCTGAAGAAGAAAGTAAGTACACCTCGATGCATTTATAAATGTTGTGCTACCGAAAGCGGAGAAGGTTTTGGGTGGCGCAAACCCCGATTAAGAATAATAGTAATAATGTAACGAATCTTTAAACAGGATATACATTTCAACAAGAATGCTGTTATCACCATGTGTCTTGTATTGAAAGGAAAAAACAAAGAAAAACCTTTAGTATGGTTATTTGATAAAAGCTAGCAGTAATTAAGACGGTTATTTACAAGTTCCAGATATAACAGACTTTTAAGAGAAATGTTTCTTGTGCAGTTCTTCAAGTTGCTTAAAGGAGTGGATTATTCTTAGCTCAATTGGAAGGTCATTGCAGACCATTGCACCCATAAATTGTAAGGTTGTTGTAGATCTTTGTACCCAATTAAAGACTATTGAATTTTCATTTTGGCAGTTGCTACCCTATAGGAAGTTGATTTATGCTTTCGAAAATTTATAGCCATTCCTGGTTAGTTGATAATTGTAGAATTTCATTCATTTTCAGTTTCCCAACACTATACCCACCGAATCCTTTCCAAACCCTTCCCAAAGCTAATTCTGTATACAAATTCTAATGCCCAACCAAGGAGTACTTGCCTTGCATGTCAAAGTGTTCATCTGGGAAATCCTAATTAATTAATGAGCAGTTTGCTATAAGCTAGTAATTTTTTCATTTTCTGGAAAGTGGAATCAATAAATATCTTCTGAAGCTTCTAGTTGTAATACTATATGATTTGCTTTCATCTGCCTTTGGTATTCCTTGTTGGAAAATCTTGTAAAATCAGGAAAGTATAAAGGAGATGCATGGCCGTGACTATTAGAAATCTTTTGTTCAGTTTCTTTTATTGTAAGTAGCAAACCCTTCATGAAATTTGAGCAGTGCAGTACTGTAACATGAGACAAAATTTGTTATTTCAGTATCTCTTCAAGATATCAACTTACAGAAGGCCTACAAGATGGCAATTCATTATGACACTGAAGTTACAGCACGATCAACTATGCCTGATGCTATGCTTACTGTTTATAATAACAGTGAGCCAGTCCCAGATCTCAACTCTCTAAATGTATTCAGAGATGATGGAAAGATGTCTTTGAAGTTTTATACTAATCCATCATTCTTTTTTGAACTTTGGAAGGAGGAAATGCATAAGGAACTTGAGAGTAAAAAGAGGAGAAAGGTTTGCAAAACTACATTATTTTCCAGCTGTCAAGTGAATCCAATCATAAAATTGCTGTATTGTTAAACATTGCATAAACTAATAGATGGATGAATATATAAGCTCATAGACTTTTTCAAATCTATAGTCAGTGCATAATTAAATTAATTTTGTATAAATGTATCATTCAAAGAGTATATAGCAGAGAATATTTTCATTTTGACCACTACTCCATATTTAGTGGCTTATCACACTCAAGATGATACCACCTCTTTGCTGCTCAACATTCTGGCATAAGACTCAGTAAACCCCCTCTTCACTCACAACACCAACCTCTATTTATGTGCATTAATTCATTACAAATTTTTTAAAAGAATATAATTTGTAAGAGAATCAAATTGAGCACCAGAATCACCAAAATTTTATGAATGATAAGGGATGGAAGCTCATAGCATCTTAAGCCCTTTGTGTATTTGAGCATTTTTAGAAAGCATTAATCAAAAAGTTGAAAAGTAATACCATTACATTTCATTTTTGAATGTATTACAATCATTACATACTTTGTGAATGACCCTGACAGAAGTTCTAGATGGGTTGAAGAAATGTGACAAAGTAAGTAACAAATTATTTAGGACTTACATAAATGACATCAACAGTATGATGGAAAGTATTAAAGACCTTAGCAAGAAGAGAATAGAATGGATCTGGGAGCTGAGCCCCTAGAAAAAGTTTCTAAACCTCACCCTTTATTAGATTGCATCTCCCAATATTAAGCTTGCTATGGGCAATAAGGGACAGTGATAGGCTCTTAGCAGCTTTTTCCAAGACATAGCACATGGATATCTTGGTCAGACATCCTTGAATTTGACTCAGACTGACTGAACAGTGATTTTCTTTCATACTCTCTTTTATCCACAGATAGGTATGCTTTCAGCAGTTTAAGGTCATCTCCCATTAAATGCAAGATGCAAATCTGTAGTATTTTGTAGTATTGAATATACTTCCACAGGAAAATGGGGAACAGACTTTACAAGCATAAGTTTCCTGAATTGTCAAGGTTTATAGCTCTGGCCTAAAAATGACCTAAAAGGCTATAAATGTGGCTCTACAAGTTTCCAGCTTTAGCAGCTTCCTACAGTCCTCCAAAAACCCTTTGTAGTCCCCTAAAGGACTGTGGACGCCAGTGTGGGAAACACTGCTCTTGAGCAATATCTATCAGAGGGTCCATGCTAATGTGAAATCATGAACTCCATTTAATGTTTGTCTTTTCCTATATTTTATTGCATAGTTTGATCAATCCAGGAAAGCTTTTGATTAGCTTAGTCATTCAAAGTGCCTAGTCAAAAGTATTGTTAATGCAGAGCTAGAAATAGCAGCTGCCAACTGTCAAGGATGGAATGCTGATCCCATTTGTTTTTTTAGAAAAAGTCGGGCAAAAAATTTAAGAGCTGGTATATTAGAAGATCCTCTAGTACTTGAAGAATCTTTACAAGTGTACAGGAAGTCATTTAGTAGGCATACAATATTGGATACATTTTTTTATATGAAAAAAATTTATAAGAAATTGAAGCTCAAATGGTCAAAATCTTAAGAAAATCTTAAGAAAATCACAAGGCTCATCCAAAATTTAATGCTTTTTATTGGCCAGAAATTGATATTTTGTCCTTATTGCATTCAAAATGTTAAAGATGAAATTCAAATTCAAGTATAAAATATTTATAATGAAAATGTAAACCATTTAGCCAGTTTATTTTAGTAGAAGTTAAGAAAAATTTAAGAAAATCTCAAGCTCAGTTTCTGGAAAAGTTAAGAACAATAAGGCTCAGGCAAAATTAAGGTTTTCTTATCAAAAGAAAAATGTTTACTTAGCCCACTTTGTGAAAGGTTAAATGCCAGGCTTTGCTTTCTAACCATATTTTTGCAGAAAGAACTAGTATTTTCCAAAGGGCTGATAGTTTTATTCATTTTACACATAACTTTTTGTATCTTGGGCAATAAATTGTTATGAAGTGCAGCTCCATTTCAAGCTGGATATTTCTAATAAAGAAAAAATATTGATCATACAGCTTCTACAAATGAACTGAAGGAAATAGCACAGAAGCTTTTCCTTAAGCCAGCTCAGTTTCATTTGGGAATAAGACATTGTGATTAACTTTCAATTATGCTCATCCATCAGCTAACAGTCATTCATCAGATTTTATGCCAGATAGCATGGGCATATTCTGTGCTGCATAATGTCTTCTTTTCTCCTCTAATTAATACCATTCCATGCCACCCATAGAATGCCTTTGTCTTTGGGAGCAATTTGATTTCAGGCCATTGGGCATATTGCAATTACTGTATTTTATGGACATTTGAATGCTACTTAAATTTCTTAGCAATTGCTTTTAGATATCCAGGAAGACAGTTGATTTTATTGTGTTACATTCAGCAAGTTTTATCTACACCTATGGTATAGAGTTCAATTATATTTGCATATCTCTCATATTTTCACTTTTAGAAAAAAGGAAGAGTTAAAAAGCAAAACAGAGAGGAAAATAAACCAAAAGAAGTTAGAAAGAAGCAACTGAAGAATGTCCCTTTATGGGAGCTTAAGAAGACTTCAGATGTCAAGACAGAGCCTATGCCATCACATGAGAAAGCCAGACAAGATTATTCAAACAGTCCAGATACAGAGTTTTATCCTCCTCCGCCACCAGATCTGTCGCATGACCCCCCAATGAAAAGGCATTCTACTGCTTCCTCAGTTGAAAGGCCCACCTCAGTACCACCACCGCCACCTTCTTCATCTCCGGCTAGAGTAGGAGGTCCACCACCCCCTCCACCACCACCTGGACCAATGCAACAGCAGCCTGGTATACCACCACCCCCTCCTCCCCCACAGCCTCATGGTGGTGGCTTTCCAGCTCCTCCTCCTCCACCACCTGCCCCACCAATGATTCAATCTGGTGGTGGACCTCCACCACCACCCCCACCACCAGGTAATGCTCCTGTTCCACCCCCTCCCCCTCCACTGACAGGTGGAGCACCTCCCCCGCCAGGACCACCTCCACCTCCTGCTATGCCTCAACCTGGAGGTCAAAATGCACCACCACCACCTCCATCAACAGGTGGCCTTGTCATTCCAACTGAGCGAAATCTGAAGCCAGTACAGGCAAGAGAACCTGAACCTGAACCAGAAGATGCACGGAATGACTTATTGGCTGCTATCAGAAAAGGTAGGCAATTTTAGCAATGCATAAATATTTTTAGGAGGTATTTCTCATAAAAAACATAGCATTTAGATGAGGCTGGCTAAAGCATAGTTTACCAGAACATTGTAATAGGCTGGCCATTAATGTATAGTCAGATACAAACTTTCTACATAGAAAGCCAAGATGGGTCATGTCCCAACCGTCAAACAATTGGTCCACTTGAGACTGAATGACCTTATGGAATTTTTTCGATTCAACAGTTTTTGCTCCCCTATATGAGATCATTTGGCAATATTTTTTCCTACGAAAAATACACTTTTAAGTTGCAGTATCTTGTTTGATAAGCAGAATATTTTTAAAGAACAGTTCTTCATGGTAAAAACAAATTGTAACAGCATCATACAAGCCAACTCTCCAAGTCACAAGCTCTCCTTCAATATCACTTTGCTCAGTTGGCACTTTTAGTCCCCTTGAACTGATATTAATTTAGAGCACTTTGGTTTATAATGGGCTTCACCTACACAACAGAGCCAGCCTTGAATAATCTAATCCAAATTGTGTCATCGTCACTCAAGATGCCCCAAGGGATTCTCTCGTACAAACAGAAGCAATCCACACTGTTGGTCAATAACTGCTTTTATTTCTTGTTTTGCTGATTAAATGCATTCTAAGGAATTATCTTGGAGATAGTTATGTTTGAGGCCATGCAATTCTCTCAAACAGGAATTTTGAGATAGCATTATTGTTGGAGATTCTTTTGCATAATGCAGAATTGTGAACTCACCAACTTATGTGGCATTATGGCCATATAGCTAAATGTTTATTCTTGTAGTGCAATAGGGGTGCATTGCATGTACACCTTGTATCTTCCAAAGTAGCAATGTAAACTTTGCACATGGACAACGTTACATAGTGGTTAGAGCGCATGCTTCCCGTGTGGAAGGTTTATTATTCGAGCCCGACTCAGTGCCTTGACGGAATGCACACTCACCGCTCACCCAGCTGCGAATGCGTACCTGATGGCAACACTGGGGGGGGGTAAAGGCAGCGAGAAAAGGAACTGGCCACCCTACCTCACATGCCAATGGCTCAGGATAAGTGTCCTCTCTAACAGGCGCTCTCCTGTGTACAAAAGCATACAGGACTACCTTTGCTTTAAACTTTGCACAGCCACTTTCAAGATACCTTAGAAGTATCTGCATCCATCAACTACCCCCATGACGTCACCTGATAAACACATCCTCCAACACATGCTTAGAAAAGTAAACATTATTCTCAGCTCGTAGAGTAAGTTTACTTCATTGCTTTGAAGCAGTTGCAGGCTTTTACTAATTAATTTGTTGCTAGTACTTCTCACTTTTCCTGAGATCTATACAGCATGTGCATAAGCGTATTTTGAAAACGGCACCATTTTAAATGCTTCTAATGTTCAAAGCGGACAACTAGCGATCTCCAAATTTGCAATGGGAATTACAGTCACATGCGAATTGAGTTGGAAATTCAATGCAAAAATGTCTTGGAAAATTGTCATATTTTAATATTCACGATGACCATTTGGTAATTTTTTGTACTTCAAGAAGAAACTTCAGTTGGCTTTTCCATTCACTATGATGTCATACTCAATAGGGACGCAGTATAAAATTTTTGAAAGAAGTAATTCTTGTGCATATCAGTAGGCTGTGAAAGTACTTTGGAGGCAAATATCTCTTGCCTCCCAAATTTTAAGGAAAATGTTATTTTGCTTGTTAGTCGAGGTGCAAAATTTTACTATTTTGCAACGTGTTCCTCTCCTCTTAGTTGCCATTCTAATTTATCGTTTTTCACTGCCCGCTCACCCCTTATACCGCGCCGTAGCAATTCTGCTATCACCTGCCCCAGTCTATTTGACCAGTGTTTACTATGAACTTGTGTTTCATGAGTCCTCAAATAAAAAAACATCCAAGAAATTTCAAACATTTATATATGGGTTTCCCTGCGTTCATTTGTCAGCCTGACATACCGAGTATTGGGTTGCTCATAAACCATTTTCCTTTACAAAGAAGTACGTGTTGTTGGTGAAATGTAAGAAAACAATGTCGTTCTGCGTGACTTCTTTGTTACAACTAAAGAAAAACTTATGTAAAAAATATGCAATGTTACGCAACACAATCGCTACCACCCTTTTATACTTGATACATTTTATTAACAGTTCGTAACAAAATTTCCCAACAGGGATCTGGTGGGTCATGCCATGTTGCAATTGTCAAATCTTTCGAAAGGCATCATTTGATACTTTCTTATGATTTTTAACATATGAGAGCAAAGTTCTTACAAAAATCGAAGTATGTGGTTATTGTCTTCTTCTATTGGAAGGTGACGATAATCTAGATAAGCTTACCTTGGAGGATAGTCAAGAGTGCGCAACTTTATTCAAAATTTTCAAGCATTTTAGTATGAACTCTTGTACTTATTTCTTAGTGGGGTATGAGAACTTTTCGATAAAAATAGAAGGGGTGCAAAATTGTGAAAAGTGTTTAATTTATAGCCCGAGCTGGCAGACAGAGTTATAATTGACTTGCCCCTTACTCAGGGTTTCTGAAAATCAAGAAAATAGTCAAGGAAAAGCATTTTGCTTAGAAATATCATGGAAGACTTTTGACTTCGACAAATTCAACTACTTAATATGTCACATTCCTATTATGCTGAAAAGCTAGCAAAAAAACTATGTATTTGTATGTTGACATTTAAGTGAAGAAAGCAGGGTAGAAGTTAGGGAAATGTCAGGTAAAATGACTTCCCTGATTTGGAAGGCACTATGTCATTATAGAATATGTTGAAATCGTCTTTGGGGCTGTAACGATAACATTTATTCTTTTAGAAAGCTATTAATCGTTCAAATTTTCAACCCAGATCTTAAATTGTGGCGTTTGTAGTGCAGCTCATTACGAATAGAAAAACTGTTTTGTGGCTACACGTTTTTTTAATAAGAAAACCATAATTTTGCCTGAGACTCAATTTGCTTAACTTTTCCCGAAATTGGGCCTGAGATTTTTTCTGACATAAACTGGCTAAAATGGGTCAAACATTCGTTTCTAACATTGTATACTTGAATTGTACTTCCATCTTTAACATTTGGAATGCAATAATGATAAAATATCGATTTTTGGCCAATAGAAACACTTAATTTTGGAATTTGAGCCTCATGATTTTCTTAAGATTTTCTTAAGATTTTGATCATTTGAGCCTCATTTTCTTATAAACTTTTTTCTTATAAAAAGGAATGTGTAACTGTAAGTCACATTATTTCCCCTTTCATAATTCTATATGAAGATTTTGCTAGCTTTTAATCCAAGGTTCGGTTTACTGAGCATTACACGCTTTTTTATGAGAAGCAGGAAAATTGAGGTTCCGGGTGGCTGTTCTAAATTCTTCCGAAATCTGAGGTTGAATTGTCCTAATTTGTTCTTAAATTCGTGGGGTATGGGCCATTTAGAGGTACACAGAAAGGAAATATTTCATTTAGTGATTGATTGAGAGCCCATTAGCCAAATGTTACTTCCAAGATGGTGTCTCCTGCATATCAATGTTTTTTTATTGAAAAACATTTGCAAACAATTGTAAACAGGCGATGCTAGCACAGTATCTAGTTTCAATAGGAGCAGCTAATTAGTGAAAATCAAATAGGAGAAGTGACAAAGCTGTCAATTCTCCTGAGGCTAGCAAGGAAAGGACATAACATGTCCATATGGCAGTGGAAAGTTTATGCATCGTTGTTCAAAGATAAATTGTATGATGATGCTTCAGCCTCAGCCTTGTACTTAATATTCTCTCAAATTGCAGGCTTGTTTTCTATTAGAATTTTTCTTATAAAAAAACAACCCAATTTATATTTGTTCTATCTTCTGGAACGTAGGTATGAACTTGAAAAAGGCCCAAGAGCGCAAACTGAATGAGAAGAAAGATGAGAAGCAAGGCATGGACGTCGCATCTATTTTAGCCCGAAGGATTGCAGTGGAATTGAGTGACAGTGACGATGATGATGGTTCAGATGATGGGTCTGGTTGGAGTTCTGATAGTTAGCTTATTCGCTTTTTGAAAACTTCACGTACTGATTTAAAGTCTAGGGAAATAGACCTTCCCTCGCAATCTATATGCTAGATTATTCAACAATTATGTATTACTTTAGCGATGGGGGTATGGTTGCTTTTGTTCCAACCTTCAGATAGCATTTTAGGGTTTCACTTCTTTTGTTACATAACATAAATTGTGCTTTTTTGAAAGATAA
Source organism: Cassiopea andromeda (assembly GCA_018155075.1). Lineage (NCBI taxonomy): Eukaryota > Metazoa > Cnidaria > Scyphozoa > Rhizostomeae > Cassiopeidae > Cassiopea > Cassiopea andromeda. The sequence goes on from WIPJ01001656.1 coordinate 232,468, forward strand.
TTTCCCCCGGAATACCGACATGAAGACTTTTGTCTTTTAATTAACCATAGGGCTTCATTTTTTGTGACTGCATAACAAATATGTAGACGTTCCTTTGAGGTCTATTTGTTGTGTTCTCTTGGAAATCAATTTGTCACGTAGCAATGTGCTTGGGCAGTACTTTGCGCCACAACTTGAAGGGTATTTTGAATATAGAAGGGGTTCAGTTTTATGTGGCCCATATCTACCTCTTTTTGTATTTTCTTCATTTGGTCGAGTCTTGTCAGCCTAAGCTGCAAATAATATTCTATCTACGGAAGAAGCATTTTTGTAAACTGCGAGTTTTAGAGCCAATTGCTGGCTTTTTAAAGGGCTTGTCTTCCTACCCTTTCAGTCTCCATTTTGTTCAACGTTGGAAGCCTCTCCTTGCTATCAAACGTACTAATTGACAAAGTTTGATTGACTTATTAAGTGCATGATGTACGATGCTGTTCAGCTTTTTTTATAGCATATAGCAACTGCCTGAGTAACAGTAAAACACTATTTCCACGAACTTAATGCTTATCATCATATATAGCATGCTGACTGCTAGGTGCATCAATCTTCAGTATACCACTGCACAAGCCTGGAAAGTGTCCAATTTTCTCAGCGAATTTTCGATGCTGTTCAGTGACATTTCAGTAGACTTATCTATAGCAGTATCAGAAAAGCATTAGTCATTGTATTCTTGCTCTCTTTAAAATCTTTTTTGCAATGCACTCTTTTGTACCAAAATGCTTAATTTTCCACAGAACTACAATATTCTTAATTTTTTTTTTTAATGGTTTTGAGTCTTAGATTATTCATAATTTAGTCTGAATTGCTCAAGTTGTAGCTTCGCCTGAGAATCAAATATTGAAACCTTTGTTGGTGTTTACTTCATCATAACACAAAATAAAAACAATACAGAATTATAGCTTATTAATAATGCAAAAGTAAATTTAAAAGCAGTATTGTGACACAAATACATAAGAATCTAAGTTTTGATGAAGTCTGATACCTGTTATTATTCTTAAATTATTCTTAAATGTAAGTGATTCTGAGCTTTAATATCCTTATAAACTTTATTCTTAGGGACCGTTCATTATTTATGACTCAGGTTTGGACTGAAGAGAAAGGTTTATTTTGGTACTTGTTTTTGTTACCCAACCTTGTGCCCTATGAATATAATAGTTACCCAACCAATATAGAGCTATTAAAAGTATGCTACCCGACCTTTATAAGATAAAAAAATGATATACTCAATGTTAAAGCTGCCTGAAAAGTAATTTACCCAACCTACATCTCTTCGGCCCCAACCTGATGCATAAATAATGAGTGGTCCCCAGTAAAAACTGCACGTAGTCCCTGTTTGAAATAAACTCCTTCTATAAACTATGCCCTCGTTATATTAGTACAATGCATAGTACGTTTTGCACTTTTGATTAAGTGTTATTTTTCTTCTGATTTACCATTATGCCTTGAGAAACAGAACCCTCTTGTATATAGCTTCACTCAAAATCCAGAAATCAGAATTAGTTTCCTTCCAAATTGCGTGGCTATTTGCACGATAGAAAAAAGCTTCATGACCTAACCCATCAATTGCATCTGCTTTTTTATAAACTTGAATGGCTAGAAGCTGGCCTAGAGTTAGTTACATGTGTGACTTAGAGGGACTTTGCAATTCCAAAGATTGTTTTTTAAAAGCAATCGTCAAGTTTCAGCGCACAAATATTATTGTTATCTGGCAGAATGTAAAGAGATCTCTCGAACAGTTCTTTGATTGTAAATTAAATTTTATCGTTGTAACATATAGTAAACCAACGCATGCCTCAATCAGAGATAATTTACCGGATTTCAAGAAAACCTTAAAGATTCTTAAAGCATGGCATTCCCATTTTGAGATTCTCAATCCTAATAGGAAAATTGATTGGGACTGCATTCTGTTAAGATCATCTGCAGCGAAACTTAAGAGGAATCACTAATTCTTTTTTATAAGAGGCAGTAAAAATTGAGGTTCGGGCTGGCTGATCTTAATTCTTCCCAAATTTTAGGCTGAATTGTTCTTAATTTGCTCCTAAATTAGTAGCGTGTAGTCCCTGTACAAACACAAAGAAAGACAAAATACAAGACAACATTGGATGTTTTGATTGATTGAGTGCCAAATGTTACAACCAAGATGATCTCTCGCTTATTAACGCTGTTTATTGAAAACGTTTATGAGCAATTGTAAATAGAAGGTGTTAGCACAGTACCAGTTTCCTTAGGAACAACTAATTTGCGAAAATCAAAGAAAAACTGTGTCAAGGCTTCCAATTCTCCTCAGGTAAACAAGAAAAGGACGTTTCATATCCATTTTCTAATGGAAAGCTTCTGCGTCGTCTTTTAGAAATACATTTTACGACATGCCAACTCGCCACATGAAGTTAACATAGCACTTTTCACATTTTTCAATACACTCACTTTGAAGTTCAAATTTGTTGGACTCAGTATCCTGCAAAGGTATACCTCTTGGAAAATCGGTTCAGCTCATAGCTTTCAGCTAGGGAAAAATCACTTCTTAAGAAGCGCATGTGGTTTTGTGTTTTGTTCGATTTCTTGCTTGAGTTTTGTACATGCTGTAATTGTTTTAAGATTTCAAGGAAGCCATGCAAAAAAAGATTGCTGATATGCCTGTTGCCTCTAATCAACGTCTAACATAATTAGAGACAAGAACCACCCCAGTAAGCACTAAAAGAAACCCCCACGATTGCCAAAGATCTACTAGCAATATTAACTAACAGAGATGTAGGGATGTTTTCAATGGATGCGAAGGAAAGCGCAGTAGTTATACATGCAGAAGGAATTTGAAATGAATAACGATCGAGAACATAGAAATCTCTCGCTGGTGATACAATTGTCAGTTTCCTTTCAGATTTGCCTTATTGATGTTAGTTTGAGAAATTTCAATGACTACAAGCTAGTTTTGCACTGGCAGGAAGCAGACAATTCATTTGCAATATCGACATTCTTAAACGAAATAAAGTCTGGCAGATTCCCTGCCATATCCTTCGAAATTATTTTTGTTGAGACTGTAGGTGATTACAACAATGAATGACTCTATTTATAGCAATGTTTCAAAGTCTACGTTTCCATCAATGTTTCCAGTTCTAGCTTCGAATTCTAGCTCATATCTGTTGCACAAAATAAATATTTGATTGGATTCTAATGTGGTCATCAGTTTTACGAAAAATTGAGGAAAACTTACAAAAGAACTAGAAACCTATGACATGTGCTCTAAATTTTAGCAAAATAATCCAAAAATTACATTTGAAATGATATTTTGATTGTTTCTACAATCAAAAGTCAAAACCCGTTACTAATTGTTTTCCCAATGCAACGGTTTCATCGACTCAACTCAGCTATAAATTACGGCGAGTTTCAGAACGGGACAAACAGCAGAGGACAACGAAGAGGGCACAAACAAACATGGTGAGTATAGCTGGCGCAATTTTTCTATGGATAACGAGCTCTTTCATAATGTCGTTGCCTACGGCACAGGGCTTCAGAATCAATCACTGCAAAAAAGCTATTGTAATCAGTACAGTGCATTACATCTAGTAAATTTATCGTTCACTAACTAAGTAGTTAAGACTATTATTAAAATAATCAAAATATTTCGTCTTTAGGAAATTAATTCGGTAAAATCAACACTGGCCTTACATTTTCCTCACCGGATCTTTGTTGGGTCACTAACTCGAGAGGTAATTCTATCTCTATAAAATATGATTGCTTTTGTTTCATGCTTTGTCGTTTTCCTACAGAACCTGCCGTAATACTGATGAAGCTTCTTTGATGCTTATTGAAAGATTCAACTTCAGCACAGAAATCTTTGATCAGCAAACTCTAGTTTTGCAACGCAGTTAACTTGGTTAATTCAGTGTCTTCAAAATCAGTCGTTGGCCCTCGCTGCCAACTTTTTGTGACTTCGCATCCGACGGCAACATTTTGCTTTGGGCCTTGTAACTCCTATCCAAATAATGCAACATAGTTGAAAACGCTGTAAATGTGGGGACTTTCCACTACACGTTTGTGTTTGTTTTTACAAGAAATTTTTTTTCGCCCGGTAGACTTTCTTAGCTTCTTTACAATACCAGTATCAAAACTTTCTTAAGATTTCCTTGGCAGAAGCGTTTGAGTTACAATGTTTTGCGCATGCACATTAATGGAAAGTGAAAAAGCTCCATGTACACTTGAAATGATGATAAATCTTAGTAAATAACAGAAGCCAACATGACATACATGACATTTTTACGCAGATAAACCGAATATTAAATACATACACCAGTACTGAACTTTCCTAACTGTTTGAGATGCGGAGAATTACTTTCTTATAAAAAAGGCATGTGTTGCGCAGAAATTGAATACTTTATAGCCTAATAGCCTATTCTACCACTAGTAAAATAGGTTATGAAACCTTACACTACTTCTTTGCGTTGATAGATAATCTAGCAAAGCACAGAATTTTGTGTAACATTGCAATGGTTGAATTTTTCAGACAACACCAGCAGAGATTGCAGAATTCTTCAAAAACTTTGGGGTAGTTATTGAATCAAAAGTGATATTGGATGCTGCAGGATGTTCTAAAGGGTAAGTAATACAACATTTAGAGCTGCAAGATAATAGTTACACAATTCTGCCATTGGTTTTTGCTCTGGGAAAGCATGTTCGTTCAATTTCCTTTGCATTTCAAATAAATCAAATGCAACTGTAATGGCAAATACATTAATTCAATAACTTTTTCTATTTCAAGTGTTTGATGCACTTTTAATTCAGGTGAGACGATTTTCAAATTCTGAATATAAACACTAAAAGCTACACTCTCTCTTTTTTTGCAGTGTTTATAAACGACTAATACCTTGTTTCTAGATTTGGCTTTGTATCATTTGATTCAAAAGAAGCTGTAGCGAAAGTTCTAAAGCAAGGAACAATCTATCTAAAAGGCAGGAAAATAACGATTGCACCAGCTGTTAAGAAGCATGTAAGTTGCAAATAAAAGTCCATTAGATGCTGATGGAGTTTCTTGTAGCATCTGCTGTTTAATTGTAGGAGGAAGGGGGTGCGTCTACACCATAATGTTACCTGGGTGTCGATTTTCTTAAATTTTCTTGATATTGAGCGTGAGATTTTCTTAAAAGTTTCTCAGCTGTTGCTAGAACAATCTGGCTATAACAGGTTACACTGTCCTAGTTAATATTTCATACAAAGTTCGTGCAGGTCCTTGAACTCCTTGAAAAGTGCTGGAATTTGACATGTCTGTTCAAGGGCACTTGAAATACTTGACAATGAGAAATTTTCCGCAAATATTGATCACACTCCTTGAAATTTGTCAATTTTTTCTGTTTACAAAAGCAAAAATGCAACAAATAAGTAAAAGAAATGTTAGAAAATGGTGTATAGAATATCATACAAGTAAGCTCGTGCAATGCCAAGAAATGACTCATTTTTGGCATTTGGGCTTCCTGTGTATTCATACAAAGCTCCTTAAAAGCTTTTTAATTTCAGTCCTTGAATAGTTCTTGAAAACTACACGAACCTTGTGTACGTTTTCCTCACGCAAGTATCCAGAAATTTTTGAATTTCGGTTGCTATTTAGTAGAGAGAGAAAATTGCTTACAAATTTTAAAAACAATTTGCATAAAAACTTGTGCATGAAATTTCCCTAAACTTTTCTTGAAGCTCTACGGTCTGTCACTATATTAAAGTCTACCTTATCAATTTGTAAAAAAAGCGCTATGAAAGTTGTTTGTCACGGCAGTAGCAGAGGACCTGACGTACAAATAAGGTTTGGAAATTGTGCTTTCTTGCAACTACGGAAAAAGCTCTTGTAACACTTCAAACACCATTAGATGCTTAGAAGTCGGGTACTTTCGCATTCTACAAAGAACTATTAATAAATAAGAAGAGCAAAGATTTGCAAAAGCTAGAAACATTACGAACTCTCGCGACGTCAAGTGCTGGCAATTGCGTCAGTTGACATTGGTTGACTTGTAGATGACTTGTACCGCACAGGCTTCTTATTTTGGCAAAAACAACAGCAGTTGAAAAGCACAGAATATTTTAGTGCCCTTTGTTCATTGTGTATTTTTGTCTAAAATAAGAAACCTTTCCAAAAGTTAACTAATGTCAATAGCAAATTGACATCGTTATGGCGATTTCATCATCCTTTCTCCTTCGCAGTGAGGAACATTGGAGTCGCGGGTTCCATTAGTAGCCGCGGCAACATTAGAAAAGGTATTACATGTGAAGGATAAAGAGAACGCCATTGTCTCAAGAAGGATGCAAATCTTTTAAACTGGGAAAGTCAAACCACATGCTTTTTGAGTAGTTACGTTTTGTGTAGCTAGGTAATTTGGGTAGTTACTAGTCAATTTGCCTAGTTACTGTAAGTACTTGCATGATAGATGGAGTTGATTACTGGCATTTCTCCCAAGAAATTTGATTTACTGGCATCCCGGCTGTAAGGTTGGCTTGCACGAATTGATATTACATGCACAAATTCTTATTCAATTCAGCACGGCGCTCAAGACATCTCTCCTTGGTGAAATGGAATACCCCGGGTGCCAATGCATTTCATGCGCTTAGGCCCGAAGATATACGGCATTGGTTTCATCCAAAGTTCATTCTTTCACCTAATGGCGTAGTGAAAGTTATTGAATTTAGGTGCTCACTTACTTTATGCGGCAACGTACACCTAGGGAGCTACTGGCGTATCCCCTGAACAAGTTTCAAACAGCATGCACCCTGGCTCAGGTGCTGGGCGTTGTCATACATTATCAAAGCTCAATTTTCATGCAATTATAGGATAGGTGATACAGCCTGGATACCGAGTAGCCGAATACCGGGATAAAAAGTGATCATGTAATCAGGTCCTGGTTCAAAATTCAATTTTGCAAGGATTTTGCAATAAAGTATGCGCTTAATTCCGCCCAGAATGCAAGTTGAAGGCGGAAAACGCAACTTTGGAATACAGCAAAAACCAGCATACAAAAACCAACAATTCTGAATTTAGCCTGTTCATCTGCGTATGTGATGAGATAATTTCAGTTATCACGATGCTGTTTCTTAATAGAGTCCAAAAAATGATTAGTTGAATATTCAGCAATGACGGACTATGGCAATTTATATAGCCACCCAAAGCATTGCGGTTAAAGATGTTTGCGTGAACCTTACTATTAAAAAAACGTATGTACTATTTTTGGAGCATCCATGAAAGGGGTTGATTGGGAAAGAGGGTGAGTCTATTTACCAGTACAAAAAAGCTAACCATTATTAAGAACCTAGATAGAATTTCAGGCTGAAAAGGTTCTAATTATTCTTAATCAAAATATATAATTTTAGGCTTTAGGTGGGGATTTATACAGCACACTCAAGAATATGGACGATGACAAAGAGTCAATATAATTCTTGTATAAATTTATCGCTCAGAATAATAAATTAAAAGACAAGTCCAGCGCGCACTAATCAATAAACGCTTTGATTCAGACTCGCGTCATTTTCGATATAACTTCTGCCGTCTTCTCTCTTCATCAGGGTGCTTTTTACGAGAATTTGACTACTGGACCAAGCGCGGATGAGGGTCCCTTCTCATTCCTAACTAGGCGTGTTCTTTATCTTATTTATTCGTGCAAGCACCAAGAATGAATGTTAAGAAAACCATTTTAGCCAGCATCATCAATAGCATTGGTATGTGTACCATTAAAAAATGCAAAAGGGCCCCATTTTGCCTTAACCCACTGGGGCAATTTCTTCACTGCTAGGAGAAGCAAAAAGGCCCAATGGGACAATTTTCCCAAGAGTCAGTGCCTTAAAAAATACCCTGTTACTCGTCCTTGACCTGAAAAACAGTACTTTAAAAGAAACTGAAAAGAAGTTGCTTATGCACAGAGGATTGCCTTTGAATTTGACAATGCTCCTGCTGTTATTTCATACAAATAAAAAGTTACTCGGCAAAGACGATGCAAGTAATGATAGATTAAGAGTTTTGCCTTGTATTTCAATGCTCCTCAACAGTAGATGTTGATATATTTTGTCATTCCAACTTTAATTGTTAGGTACTATTGGGTGTACTATTGGGTGCATACTAGAAGGGGAATTAGAATAAACGGTGGGGTTAGAAAATGATCAACAATTAAATAGAAGTGGATATGGACAAACATTTCAAAGCATGTTAGCAATAACAAAGAATGCAATGTGCAACCAATTAAATTTTCAAAATGATAAATTTCACTTGCGTGCCATAGCACCTTTTCTAAAAAATTTCTTGGGTGAGAGTCTACCTAAAAAGTAAAAGGCGGGGGCTGGAATAAAAATATCCTTGGAGAAAAATTTCATACAAAATTAATTAGCGGGGAAAGGTCTATTGGTCACCCAAGAGTAGATAAATACAATTGGCTTTACATATCTTTTTGGAGAAAATCGTGACATTCTTAATAGATTGGGTCGATGTTAATCCAGTATAGCTACTTCGTGCAATTATCCTTTGGGGAAAAGTTTGCCGTGGTGCTTACTGATGGACATGCATACTCATTGGATTTTCAAAATATAGGCGTACAATCAGGGGCGTGCCGAAGTAGTGTTGTTGGGGTGGTCATTTGGCTTGTCGATAAAAGCTGACGTGATCATCGCTTATCGGTAATTCTGGGAGATTTCTTCTGCTACCTACCCCCACTTCAATGGCGTAGCATACGGTGCGTACCTCCAAGCACAATACCAGGGCCCCCCATATACCTCTCGAAAAGGCAGGTTAACTAATTAGGCTCTAAAACTTAACTCAAATTTAGTTACGTATAGGGGCCCAAAATACTGCTTTCTGCAAGGGCCCCACACTAGTCTATTGCGGCACTGCATAGTTGCTAAGTCTCCTGCATTCTGCTGGAGATTCCAGCATTTCAAGTTTGCCTCCAGCAAAGCTAAAGCAGCAGCAACATCTGGAAAAATCTGCAGCATTTTATGATACATAGAGCTAAACAATGGAAAATACAGTAAAGGTTGCAGGTCTCTCCTAAAGCCTCGACCAACTACTAACTCCCAAATAGCTTCCTGTTTTCGGCCATAACCTGCATTTACGGTGAACACTTTCCGATGTGCCAGAGTAAGCTCCTTTCATAGTACCCAGATCCGCTGCGTAGGACTGCTATGATCTCCAGGAAGTCATTTTCCGAAACGTGGCAACTATGCAATACCCCGTGGGGCTCCACTTCAAATTCTTTCGATACGCTACTGCCCATAATATAACCATCCTGTTGGACAAATCCCGGCAAATGTCCTCTTCCAATCCTATCAGGGTGACTTTGCAGGTGAATATATTTGATACTAGATTCTCTTATATCATAGAATGTACAGGACTCAATGCCCTCTGATGTCAGACCCACTAAGTACTTTACAAACAAGGGCACAGTTAAAGACATTGGATTCACAAACATTAGATGGCCTTCAACTGTACCACAGTATCAACAGCAGCAACCACAGCAAGTCGTGCAACCGCAAGTCCTGCAACAAATACAGCAGCCTGTTGGTCTCATGAATCAGCCATACCACACACTTCTACCTGGACCATACAACTACCCTTCAATGGTCCCACATTTGCCTGTCCCTCCCAACCCCTCAACACAATTACAAGGCAGCTGGGTGGCACCATACGTCTTCATTTGCTGAATAATTTGAGTATTTTCATTGAGCTTAATGGCAACATACAAAATAACTTCATACGTTTTGTTTTACATATAACATTTTTAATTAGATACAGACAATTTATATGATGAATAGATTAGTAGATAATTATTTATACAAATTAAAAACTCATAACATCATATAGATATGTTATGGGAAGTAGCAGTCGCACCAGGTGCTCCATAAAAAAGACTATTTTAGTATTATTCAAAACTGCATTTACTAAGCTAACTAAGTCTTGTAATGAATGCTTTTGCTGGATTATTTTGATAGCTATTGAGCGGAAATGAGATTTATTTGAATAATATCGTATTCTTGGCGTAACTATTGAATCTGAACTCCTTTCTATCAATATTCTACTACAGCCCATAAGCCAAACAGAGACGTAGCTCCATACCTTGATTGGTTCTGTCAGACGTCTTTGCCTTGTAAAACTGCATGTTGTCCTGCGAAAGTTACATTTATACAGGGGCGTATCCAAAGGAGATATAGGGGGTGCTGCACCCCAACATTTAGCTTGTTATCGAATTGATAGTGTATTTCATGGCTTTTTGCTTCCTGTGTTCGCCAATTGGCCTTCTTTACTACAAACAAGTCTTTTTGTTAGCAAATTGGGGTTGTGCACAACAACAATTCCCTTGGCATAACCCCTTGCATCCATAGTGAGACAACAGCAGCTTATGGAAGATGCAACATAGTCAGACTTGCCGAAATCACATTAGGGCAAGAGGGCCAGCTTTCTCCAGTGAGGCACAATACCATGCCTTTCAATGACCACGTCCTTCATTGGCTACAACTAATAACAATAGTCTTCTGGAAATGTTAGGATCAATTGGCAAATGTGTTGCCAGAAAAGTTACTGAATTGATATCGTAATAAATGCTTATCATGCTGTACCAAAATTATCCAAAATTAACTGTTAAACTTCGAAACACTTTAAGTTAAATAAACACTGTAAGATAGCTATCTTCTAATTCGAAAATGTTACGATACTTTGATGGCAGGAATGCACTTAAATAAAATATTCCCAGATCTACTCTCCAAAAACCCATTTGAGGAAAAGGGAACTCTTGCCCTCTTGTCCCCTTTAACTAGGGCAGGAGGGGGAAGTTTCCCCGCTGCCCCCTTGTTTCGGCACACCTGAGCATGGTCTTTACCGACTATGAAAATTCTCATGTGATTAATACTAAGATGCACCTATCCCATGTAGAACTCATGTCAGAGATACATTTACTGACTATGCGCTAGGGTAAGAAAATTTACAGCTGCCAGCTTCCTGGCAATAGGCCCATTCAAGCCCTACTATTTCATGGCACAAAACAAACCTGGAAAGGATGGAGGTCTGGGGGCTTGCCACCAGAAAATTTTTAGGGCCACGCCCTCTAAAACAGAAAACGCTCTTCTAGAACATAGGATAATAGTTATTGTCATCATCGATATTTGTGCCCAGAAGGAGAACTGATCCTCAAATCTAGAAACGAAAGACAGAACATGCTACACTGAGCTGTCCTGTTGCTGTTGTATGCCTGTAGTGCACCGCTAAGAAGCAATATCTCGCACTAGTACGCTGATGGAAAGACAGGCTATGCCGGAATGTACACTGGAATTAATATACGATACGACTGTGTGATATGACTGCAAAAAGATATCGCCGAATACCTCCAAAATTTAGACCACTGGAGTTAACTGCAGCCCGCCATTAATTTTTTGCTGGAAAGCCTCAAATTCTGAAAATATAGGTGGTATCAGAGCTGCAGAGAGGAACAGAGGGATAAAATGCTCCCAGAGCCTAGGTTCTCGAAGATATAAGGTCCTAGGGTTTCAAAGACTTAAATGCTATATGAGTCCTCAGGTCTCATCAAATGTGACTTTATAAAACAAGAACAGTACAGGGTGCCGCTATTCCTGGAATGCAGCTTGCGTCCAGGAAAGTACTCCTGCAAATGTTAAAACTTCTGGAAAACTCGTGGAAATCCATTTTTGAGTTCATCCTTCAAAAGTTTTTTCTGGGAGAAAGCCACCAAACCCCCACTTTCCTCTACTACATATGCATATCCAACAAACTATTTGGCAGCTAGGTTTCTCCTACTGATCTACTGTGGTAATTTAACTTTCAATTTACATGTTGATTGTAAAAACCAAGTATGCAACACATGACTTTCATGGAAAAGTGAATTGGTTCTTCTAAAAAACTCCTCACTAACAAACAGGAAAGTTCTGGAAAACTCTTGGAATTTCATAGCAAATATGAGCGGCCACCTTGCAGCAGTAATTTTCCTGAGATAACTCCCAGGCCCTTTATTTTCTCTGTTCACCTCGTTCGCAAGGATTCTAAAATTTGATCAACTATTACTAAAAAAGAGGTCAAGGAAAACACTAAGGTCAATGGGAAGCTAAATCTCCCTGCAGCTTGAGCAACTTGCTTGCAAATTCATACATATTGGGGGTATAGCAAAAGATGTTTCAAAGAAATATTAAGAAATGCACACAAAATCCAGCTATGCTCTGCTGAAGAATCAAATTTTGGTTCCAAATAAGGTTGAATTCCCTGCTTTTAGCGACAATGGGTAGATAAATGTAAATGCCTCTAGTAAATCCATTTCTGGTTTTGTTTCGCCTATCATTTAAAACTTTAATCTACCATTTTTACTGCTATTTACTTTCTTACATCCTTGGGTCACTAAATAACAAACTTTTGAACTGCACAGTTTTTCATTAGAACTGTACAAATCTTTTTTAACACTGTACGTTAAAAAAAGACTTTGGTATAGCCCTCCCTACAAGGGGTATAGCACCCCCTATAAGCACGTCACTGACGTTAATATATATATTTTGATACTATTTCACTCTTAATCGTTAAAAGCTTGTTTAAGGATGTCTGCCAAATCGAGGAAAAATCAGAGAATTAGGCTAAATCTAGGAATTACTTGTCTTTTTTTCTTTGATTTCCCAATATGGCAAAGCAACAGTACGAAGACAAATACTGCGAATCATGAAATTATTGGTTTCTTTTATGATTACATTAAATTATGCTTCTTTGCTCAAAGAGACCAGGCTTAGTGTGTGCTATTTTCTTGGGACTTGTGTGTAACATGGGAAGAACAGGGTAGAAGTTAGTACTTCGCTTGAAACATATTCAATTTCTCAAGTCTGAGCATCTTAGCAACCTCGCATGAAATTCTCCCCTTTTAATTGCAGTTCTTTGCACGAACAGCATTTGATAGATTTTGAATGCAGTTCTATGATGCAGGGCTCACACTGAAGAAGGAAAGCATGGACGACCCTGAAAACAGGCCATTTTTGTGCAAAGTCAGGGAAAACCTGAAATAGTCAGGAAATTTTCTATAAGGCTTATCCAAGTCAGGAAAAAGTCAAGGACAAAAAATTGTTTGTCAATATAGTTATATAACTTTCATTAACTCTTTGCATGGTTGTTCGCAAAGTAGTTGTTCCAATTCTGGTCAGTATATGTGAACATAAAAATTTCACATAATGCTATAACCTGTATATGCACATTACCTATCTATCAGGCTCCATATTCTTTACCTATTTTTGTTCAGAGAATTTCGATATGCGTATAGGAGATGAACCCTGTAATGGCCTCAAACAACATTTACAATTTATGGGTAAGAAAGACCGCTTTCCATTAATTTTCTTGCAGTAAGGCATTTTTCATAGGATAATTCATGTAATTTAACTACACCTCCTTACTAACGGCCATAAAACAAGAGATAAATTTGAGTCAGTATTTATATATGCTACTAACTTTGCAGTACTATCATGCTACATAAAGAGGGATGGGTTAAAAGTCCAATGAATTTTCTCGATTCTACCCATGGAAATTATGGAACTTTGAAGGTTTCAGGTTTCTCAGTATTCACAACAGGGTTCATACCCAGCACATAAATCAAAATTCCCTGACTACATAAGCAACACAGCATTACATCGGCGTGATATTCAGATTTCGTTTCCACACTCTACGTCTGTTCCGTATCTACCAGCGGTCTACCAATATGACCGCCAGTGGGATTGCAATGCATTGTGGTCCAATTCGCAAAAAGGTCGATAGGTGTCAGGGAAAAAAACTGGGTGCTGTGTGTCAGTTAGGGAATATTCGGGGAATTATCAGAGAATTTCGATATGCGCATTGGGGATGAAGGTTTCAGGTTTCAGTATTCATAACAGGGTTCATACCCAACACATAAATCAAACTTCCCTGACCATTTACTGACTTTTCCTGACTGTTAGTCAAAAACACCCACTTTTTCCCTGACCCTCATTTAATATATTAACAAAAATAGGTAAAGAAAATGAAGCCTTACCAATAGGCAATGCATATATACTTGTTATAGTACTATGTAAAGTGAGAAGTTCACATTTACTGACAACAAATGGAACAGATACTTCATGAATAACCATGCAAGAGATTATCAATATGATATCTGGACTAAGCAATTTGCTTTCCCTGACTTTTCCCTGACTTGGATAAAACTTACACAAAATTCCTGACTAATCCCGGTTTTCCCTGACTTTTCGCAAAAATAGCCTATTTTCCAGATTTTCCTGGTTCAGTATGAGTCCTGCATACTTAAAAACTGATTATGATGGCAGTGGCAAGCTTCCCTTACACATGTAGGAATGCAGATAAGATTGATAGAAAGCTATCCGTCTATTTGAAAAATTTTTTCTTCGATTGATGCATAATTTCCAGAGGTAAAGTTTATTCTAATTAAAAAATCTCTATAAAATTGATTTCTCTAGCTTTTCGTATCTTTTGCTTAATAAATCATAAGTTTCAAAAGTTTTAGGGTTTGGTGATGCAACTAATTTATACTCCGCAGCATTCTTAGTTATTTCTTCAAATGGCTGACCTGAAAGTGTATGCTTTGCTCTGTAAACCCCACCAAGACAAGCTGAGTTTGAAGTATCAGTAATGGTATAAACTGAACAGTGGAAAATGTTTGAAAGCACTTGGAGAATCTCTGTGTTTTGTGATGCTCCTCCAGTGGCCAAAATCCTTGAACTTCGGTCTGCAATAAGCAAATATTGGTATTATTATTTGGAAGATGATACTAGAAACATTGGCAGAAAATTTCTTTGAATATAGAAAGGCTTCAGAGAAACTTCAGCAACTTTTGTAAACTAATGAGTTTTTTCGAGGCTAAAAATACAATACCCTGTATAAAGGAGGACAATTGAGCATAATGAAAAACATCGGTGAAATCAACTATTCCTATATAAATAATATATATAAACTAAAATCTATAACTCCTTACAGTTTAGTCACAAGATTTTAGCACATGCGAAAAATTCTAACCTAAATGCTTGGCTACAATGTATTTTTGTTATATGTGTAGTAAAGAAAGGCTCGGAGAAAAAAATATTCCATAAACTAATTGTCGCTTTGAGGAGAAGCAGTACCGTTTAGAGCAAAATGGAATGAATAGTGAAGTCACCAATTGCAAAGTATGCTACAGTCAAACTTTAACCTGTCAAAAGAGCTAATCATAGTGTTTTTATGCAAAATCTTATTTCATCCATACCAAAAGTATAGCCTATCCTTTCTGCGTGAGTTTTCTTGGCTACGAACTGCCCTTCAATCAATGCCCTTACTTCTACATCTGATGCAAATGACTCCACTCTTTCATCATTTGAATTCCATCTGTAAATACCGCGACAATTTGGTATGATTTCTTGGTCAATAAAGTAGATTCCAAGGCAACCATTGTTCCCAGGTGTGGTGCGTTGCAAAGCGCTATTGAATTCACTCCAACTACCATCAGCAGAACGGTCTCTGATCTTCTCACGTGTCAAAGAACCATTTTTGTAGCAAAGTAATGCCATATAGTTATACTCTGAAACGTTATAAACAAGCGCTGTTCTAGCAATCCTGATCAATTCTCTAAAGTAGTTACTGAATGTATTCATTAAACAATTAAAAATTACAACAATCTACATCATCTCATGCTGCATCAGACTTGGGGAAGCCAGAGCACAGAGGCGACGGGGAGTAGCGCCTCTCCTACCCGCGAAGAGCGGTGGGAAGGGAGGGGGAGCAAAAGTACCCTTCTTATGCTGTCTACTGATAGAACTTCTTCATAGTTTCTTCCTACATTCGTTATTCTCCCGGGCTCAATCTCTTTACATCATCAAGAATTCATCACCTGCCACAAAATGCAACAATGGTTGCAAGCAAATGTTTGTGGAAAGTTTAAAGTTTAAGTTTAAAAAAACCGTCACTATGACGTCACAGCCATTGCAAGAGCCCTTCTCCAAGCTTCTGCCTCCCCTGCCCTACTAATGCTCCGGCATCCCTGATCCTACTAAACAACTTGCTAATTATACTGTAACCTTTTCTCCTATGCATTTTGCTCGTATGCATTTAATGATTCTTAAGGAGTGATGAAGAGTCTATTTTTAATCAGGGTATAAGTCGAGGGGCAAATCACTGACTTCTTGTCGTGCGCCTTGCTTGAAATCACAAAAAAATCACAGAAAAATCATAAGAAATCACAGAAAAATCACATGAATCACAAAAAATCGAAAAAAAATCTCAGAAATCACAAAGAAATCACAAAAATCACAAAGAGATCACAGAAGTCACAAAGAGATCACAGAAATCACAAAGAGATCACAAAGAGATCATTTGATTTCTTGAAATAAAGAAATCTCGTACACCTTTTCAGGTAGCAATTTTCCCCTCGGTATAAACTCTGTATGTGCAAATCAAGCTTTGTCATTTGGCAAGAACGATCGCATGCACACAGGCCCACAAGTGCGCAAATAAAATTGAGCGTACTGTTGATCACAGCAGCAAACACTTTGTTTTACGACTTTGCTCTTCACTTCAAATACGCTGCAGTCATTTTGAGAGGTCATGGCTTATTTCCGACTTTGAACAGCAGCGCCTAGCCTAATCTGCTTCACGTCCATCGTTTAACCCAAGTTCTTTCTCAACTTGAACAAGTTTGTTTCAGGAGTAGCGCTGGGGGAGGGCTAGGGTGCTATAACCAGGGGCGCGCTAGCCATTGCAGACTGGGGGGATTTTGAGTGCTACGTCCTACAATTATGACGAAATTTGGTGGTCACAGCCATTTCAACATCTTGCTAGAGTTTGAACTTTTCTAATCGAATTTGGACGAATTAGAAAATTGATCTTGGCAAGAAGCGGGGGAACAAGTCCCACCCAGTTCTCTCTGCGTCACCCCCACTGGCTATACCTCCGTCGAAGCTGCTAGTCCTGTCAGAAGGTGAAAGTCGATTTTTTCAGAGATAGTTCTATTCATAGTACCCTATTAACAGCGAGTCCCCTTGAAATTCCTGCCACCACTGTTTGTTTGTTTGGTAAGTGCTATTATCATAATATCTTACGCTTTTTCGTATTGTTTCTCGAATTGATCGTGCATGCGTATATACAAACTATCATAGCATGCGATCACATGTGCAAAATCATTTGCGTGTGCGAATTACAATATGTGTGGCATTTTGCTCATGACAAGGCCTGGCAAAAAATCTAGTGCTAAGGCATATATCTTCTACCAGCATGATACGTAACTGGTCTTGATTGAATGATAAATACTGAAAGAAGTTTACAAGTGCTAGTATAATCTGTAATTCAAAAGCAAGACTTTTGTTCAAATCCTCACCATCAATGGGATTAACAAAAACATGACCAATCAAAGCAGGATTTGGCCTTTCCAACCAAAAGATCAATGTGTCACTTGTACCAAGACTCACAGCAACATCACCTTTATGTAGCCTCATTCCAGCTAAAGAAGACGGATTATCGCCAGTGAATGATGTAACAAAGCAATCCTGCTGAAATCCATATCGTTTTCTCATGTACTCAGATACTTTACCAAGGCTTGTATTTGAAGCAACTGGTATTCCCAACTTCTCCATCAGATTTGGGGCACAAGCCTAAAGGTGTGAATGGGATTGATCAACTCCAATACTGTACTCAAACCTTTATGTAGCAAAATCTACATACTATAACTTAGCAAGTTGTCTGAAGTTTCATTACTTAAAAAGCACTATACAATAACTTTCCAAAGTAAAAATTTCTTACAATAGATTTTTAAGTAACCATTCTTCTAAGATAATTGAATGATTTAATTCACTTCAGTGTTGCAAGAGTACTGTGGTATTTTTTAAAAAAATAAACAAATGTTGCAAAACTGAAGTATAATAGTGTATTCAAAATAAAAATTCTGACTGGCACTCGAACAAATATAGTACTAATTGCTTCTTGCCTAGCTTTTAGCCTTGAGCAAAGTTTCCACTGGCAGTGATTGACTCCAATATGCTAGGAATTCATTTGCATAAGATAGGCTGAATACATAGATGCATACATATTCTGCATATCTCATGTAAATATGGCAACAAAATATTCCAACTAAATGAAAAAGACCTTACTATGAACAATAAAATTCTATACCTCCATCAACTCAGCATCCCAATTCTTTGTATGGATGTTGAGCAGATTCATGCCTGATCCATCACTGTAGTCTATCGGTGCATAGTCTCCAAGAAACAGAGATGCAATAAAACTGCTTACCAAAGAGATTCTTTCGCATGCATCATAAGCACTTTGGTTTGTTTTATACACCTTAGATATTTGGTTGCCTGTAAATCTTTCATATGCCCTGGAACCTGATCTTTCAGCTAGCTTCAACGGTCCACCAACAGCATGTTCTAATTGTTTACATTCTGTTGATGTACTGGAATCCATCCAAATTGGACTGTTTTTGATACTGAAAAGATCCTAAATATAAAAATGATCCACTCATCAACTCTGCAGGTAAACAAATAAGCATCAAAATCAGCTTTGCTTCCTAGTCCTCCCTTACGGCCATGTCTGGTTAGCAACATATATGTTTCAGAGGCAAATTATTCAAATAACATAAGTTAAAAAATTATTCTCCCTTCTTTAACTTCAAGATACCTTTTTCTTGAATGCCTTTCTAGTTAGAACTCCTACCCCTAACAACACAAAAATCTCATTTTGGCTTATTTTCAAGTCACTTCATCTTTCAGTAACTGACTGACTACAACCAACCAACAATAATATCAATGTGATAGTTTTAGTTGACTACTTATCATTAAATTGTTTCAGAAAGGTTTGGATCAACAGATTCCTGTGCATCCCAACTATAAAACTATCTGTTGGTAAACAATGGAACAACAGGAACCATAATGCAAAATGATACAATAATCCTGCAATTCAGTCTGCAAAGTGTGGCATGTTTGCACACAAATTGTTTCATCAGTTTTTCTAATGCACATCAAAATATAGAGCTGCACACATGCAGCTGATAAAAATATGTTTGAAATGGAATGTTGTGCCTTGTGTGTATTGAATGTTAAGCTCTTGTCAGAAAATCCTTGAGTGACTTTTTTCTTCAAGCCAATGTGATAAAAATAAAAACAACTTGATTAGACAACATAACAGCTTTTGTAAAGACAAGCAACAAGGGGGTTATTTTTATAACAGGATCAAAAGACAGCATTTTGGACATGTTTCCCTTCCAGAATGCTTCATACTTTTACATTTATGGAGAGTAGACTAAACAATTATAATATCTTTGGTTGATTTGATTCCTCAGTACCATTAGGTATCTATTCAATGATAATAATTCATTGAACAGATTAAGTTGGTCAAGAGATACCAGCATTTAAATTCTCTGATTTTCTTCTCTATAACATTCCAAATACTGTGTTTGGCCCATCATAGAAAATAGTTCCATTACTATCATGATTTGAGTGAATGGGGGCCACAATTCTTTGGAAGTTCTAGCTTTGAAATTTTCGTTGGCCATTTGGTGATGGTGCTACTGGGGGTGCTTAGGGGACTGGAACTCAAAAAATTCACTGAGCTTCCTATCAGCAAGAAACTGTTTAAAGAATTCTGTGTGCTGGTGACACTTTAACAGCTTGTTCTTCTTTTCTGAGCCAATTTGAAAAGTGGTCTTCTGAATTTTCTTGCTTCACAAAACATTGGCACTTTGGAAGTATTTGAACCCTAACACTAGTTTCTGGTCCCACCTATGATGGACATTCAAGAGTAGTAAGAAGAAAGAAGGGATCTGGGAGCTTGCCCCTGAATGTTGGAAATCACCCTTTTTGCAAAATAGAGTATACCTTGCTTGAAAGAAAAATGATTACTCAGCCTAGCTTCATCAAATGTTGAAGACAAGTAAAATGAAATGGAAAAGTCTATGACGACTCTTCCTTTTGACGCATATCTGTATGCCGAAGCTACAAAACAACAATCTCATGCCATTACGCAGAAAACAAGACAGTCTATGCCAGATACACCTGGTGTAGGCTGCATACAATGCACCAGGTCTTGGTGGCGGTGTGCATACATTACACACCGGCCCTATGTAGTTGCAATCATGCACACATTTTGTTCACTTCAGTACACACAAGGTCGAGAAAAGTCAAACTTTGCAGATTGACCTAGAACTAATAACCTTCAACTGGGCTTCCATTGTCTGTGACGGATCAAGATTTTTTAGAGCCTCATGAGCCCCACGTTTCCAGTAAACGCTTCCATGCTGCTGCCCTGTCCCTGAAATACCCTTTATTCTTGACATTTCGACATTCCCTTCCATCAACCGATTAAGAATGACATCAACAGCCTTCACCCACATTTGCACAGGACTAGTTGCCTCTAAATCATTTTGGTGAGCACCACCATTGGTCTGAAATTCAGAAAGATCTTTATCAAAACTAACTACATTTTCATGAATGATTTTAAGGTCATCTCTCATTACCATAGCCTTCAATGTTTGTGTACTTAGATCGAATGATAGGTAAAGTCTGTCCGCCATAATTACCACAACAAACCAACAACAACAACAACAACAACAACAACAACTAGTTTTGCTATTATCAGAGCTCACCCAATGCCGTATTTGTAGTGCGCGGGGAATATATTATCCGGCCACCACTGGGAAAAGATCTTTGCAATTTATTATGCTGTTTTTCTTTGTAGCTATGGAGAGATATCCTGAGATTTTGAATGTGCTCAACCTTGGTCTTTGTGACATACAAAGAACTTCATTCTTTTCCAGCACAAGCATTATCCATTTGATTGTGATAAGAGACCATTTTGCCGCCCCTGAAAAACAGGCCTTGCTATGTCTTGTCTGTGGCCACACTTTGGGGAAAGCCTTATTCGTATTGCCACTTTTGCTGCTTCCACCCGCGCAACCCCAATAGACTTTTTTGCGAATTGGACCACAATGCATTGCAATCGCACTGGCGGCCATATTGGTAGACCGCTGGTTACCTACAGAACAGACGTAAAGTGTGGAAACCAAACCTGAAGATTATGCGGAAATTATGCTGTGTTGTTGCACACTCTAACGAGCAGAGAAAGGGTCTAAATTTGAGTTTTTTGGTATACCTTCAGTAATAAGAAATGGAGGAGCATATTCAACTTGCTGGTATACTGAGGGCAGTTTCCAATATGGAGCTTCCTGATTAACGGTCTGCTTCTCTCTCAACAGTACGGCAGCTTCAACGAAGAACATTATGCACGCCAAATGGGAAAATGTTTTCCCAAGCATGGGCATAGTCATATGGGGCTGTGGGAGTGCCCCCAAACTTTGGCTTATCGGCAAATTTTCAGGAGATATTCAGCTTGGCGGCAAATTTGCAGTAGACCATTAGTGCTAGTCGATGTTGGAATGCAAGGAAAGTTGACTTTGTCGGAATATCGGTTTGAGAGAAGTCTTTTTTATCGGCAAATTGGGGTTGCCACCCCCCCAAAAATTTCCCTTATTTACACCCTTGTCCCCAAGTCCAGTCATACAATTACACGTTTTTTGTAAGAAAACTGTCATTTTGCCTGAAGCTCAATTTTATTAACTTTTCCCGAGATTGGGCCGGAGATTTTCTTAAATTTTTCTTAACTTTTACTAAAATAAACTGGCCGAAATGGGTTACAATTTCGTTATTAAAAATTGTACACTTGAATTTGAATTCCATCTTTAACATTTTGAATGCAATAATTGTGAAATATCGATTTTTGGCCAATAAAAATACTAAATATTGGAAATTGAGCCTCGTGATTTTCTTAAGATTTTGACCATAGGAGCCTGATTTTCTTATAAACTTTTTTCTTATAAAAACAAACATGTACAGTGAGTCGCAATTTTTCTACAGCACGAAAAAGCGGCAACATTTTTTGGCATACTGACAAGCTTTTTTTGTCCGACACTTGCCAGAGTATCAAACTCCTAATAGCAGCCGAAAGTGGAACCGAAATATATAGCCAGATGCGGATGCACATGATAGGATGCGTGTAATTGGCCCCATTAGCCCTATTGCCATTGTTTACTTGAAGATTCCAAGTGAAAAAAACGAACTCTTTATGTTTACACAAGGCTGGGTTTTAAGTTTGATGTAAAAAGATTCCAAAACATTTAAAAGAAAGGACGATCTTGCTTGGCCAATGATCCGAAAATTTTTGTCTGTATATGTTTTGGCGCATTCTGGTTTGCAATTGGGTGTTGTCATATGGCCGACTCACAATTTTAGAATCGAATCGTTGTTTTCACAAACATGGCTGTTCTCTTACGGTAGTACATTTTTCCTGATGCCTGTGGGAATAGGTTGTTTTATTCTGTGTGCTAGCCTTTGCGTAGTGCGTAGATAATAGCAAAAACATCACTGAGAATCATGGACGAAGATACCGGGCGGCACAGGGGGTACTTGCCCCCCACTTTTCAAAGCTTCGGGCAACGTGCCCCTTTTCATGTAACTTGGTTGCCCTGTTTGAAAACTTTGAAGATACAAAAACAAAACTACATGTTTCTGGGAATTTCAGAATATCTAAACTTCAAAAGTTTCCGGGGCTGCATGCCCCCGGACCTGCCTAGCAACCCATTTACAACATGCAAAATGCTTTGTCGTTTCATTAAGTGTTTCACTGCCTAGAAAGTTCTCAATCTTACTTCCAGAAAACCTGCGAAAGCACTGCTCAGTCTATGTGCCTCTACACTTTTATAATGCTTCCTACATCCCTGCTGAGAATGATTACCTAATGAAGCTATATTCAGAATTAGTACAAACTCCTATTGAGAAATTTCCAAAACTGTTCCAAAGTCTAATAATCAAATTTCAAAACACATGAAATTAATTTTCATTTGCATTCTGGAGCCCCATAATAATAGAAAAATGCCATTTTGCGACGATACATTTGATAACATTTTGGTGGGCTATGTTCTGCATTATATATAGTAAAACTAACAAACATAACATATACGCTGTTTCATACGACACAAAGATACATTCATTTTTGGATAGTTTTAGACTTCTTCCTAACAAAAATCCAAAACATTTCAATAGCCATTTTGAAAATCCTCCCTTTCCCAAAATTTTCCAGGTCCTAGAAAAAGACATTTTCAATTTCCATAACTTTCCAAAACTTTCCAAAAGCCGTACGAACTCTGTATGTTGCATATAGGGAAGAAGAAACAGAGTTAAGATAGAAAAAGCCAAAACATCTTTGCAAGTATGACATATAAAATAGGCCACGTGCAATACCTCATGCAAATAAATGTAAATTACTCAAGTCGTTCTGCGCCGTAAATAACAACGATGTACATAGTAAGTCGTTGTACATAATAAAGAATGAAAACATTGCGAATATAGCAGTCTTAAGATCCAACAGAATGTCAAAAGCTACAGCTACACTGGTACCCATCAAATCTACAAAAATATTCAAAACCGTCTAACTCCAACGAAATCGAAAGTTAAGTCGGGGGGAGGAACTAGCTTAAATGGGACAATTTAAAACAATCTCACCTATAGAATCAACTAAAGATATGGACAGCAAGTCCTAATTAGCACTATACACAAAGAACTAAAAATTAAATCTGTCGAACTCAGGTAAAAGGGCCATGATGACAATTTAGAAGTGAAGGATGTACATTATGAAAATAATTGTTCTCTATCTTGAGTTCCTGAATAGCCCACATAAGGCCAGATGGGATGGCAGTGCTCTATCGATATTTACTAAATCAGAGTCCAGAAAAAGTCACGGATGCACGGCTGTCAGCCAGAGGAAGGCTTGTCAAATTTATGCCACTTTTAAAGAAGGCACAGCAATTTTTTCTAAAATCTAGCTTAAGAAAAATTCTGATGTATGAAAATGAGGTGACTCTGCGTGGGAAATGGAGAGACAAGATGGGGAACTTCATATTGTTATTGAATAATGAGAAAGGTTAAAGTTAAAAGAGTTACTGCCGGAGGAATGTTTGAATTTCTCCTGGCAGTACACACAAGAAGAATATTTTGTTCAGTGGCTTGTAGCTGCCTAGAAAACGTCGCACAAAAGCTGGTAACGGACGTACGCTAGGCTTACTTACGTGTGGAATCGCCCATTAGTCAATTTTTGAAAATATTCCACTACTAGAAAAATTATGGCGAAAGAGTTTCAATTGCACATTATAAGTACTGTCTGTAACACAGGATAGATATCGCGTAGGCCACTTAGTACACTAGCTACATCTCGATCGCCTTGGAAAGATTGTTGATATGACTCATGAGTGTCATAGAATCTATGTTATCCTGTCCATAAATGGATAAACAAATTACACTACAAAAGGAGTCCACGGTGGGGCTACTCAGTTACGATAGTATGGATATGACGACATGTGTTGAGAATACGTTGAAGCTGGATAACCAGTGCCTTGCTGTCCTACATCATCTTTACTGTAACTGGTTGATGATGCAAAACCAGGAGTTGATGAATCATAGTCTGGATAGGGCGCGCGGCTGTGTGTAGCTGATGAGGCAGAGCCGTAACTAAATGATGCTGATGAAGGCTGTGAAGCATAGTAGCTCTGACTTGCTCCACCACGTGGTGGCAGAGGTTCTTCCAATAAACTCCTGGGAGGGGCAGCGTGGTGCATGTGACCCGGGTGCGCCGATGCTGCTGCTGATGACATTGGTACAGGGTTCTCTACAACTGATCCGGCAATATCAACCTATTTTGCTTTTAATCAATGACGTTTTGATAAATCAAACATAACTAAAATCCAGTGGCAATGATGATAAGGAATGGAAAACTTCAAACAACTTAACCAACATATTAAAGAAATTAAACTTTCTAACTCATCCTAAGCAAACATGTGAGAGAATATATCTATTTATCATTGAGTAATTGCCAAACGGCAGCAAATTCAAACAAAAACTAAGCTTGGTGGTCAAAGACCCCAACATTCTGCACAGCAATTTCAAACTGAAATTTTTATTTTAACTGCATTCCCACAACACATCGTTTTTGTAGTAAAGAGCATTGCCGTGTCAGAAAAAATTTTCAAAACAGAATGAGACTGTTTGTATTGCATATAACGCAGATTACGAAACTCACAGAAAACTAACTGTAGAACTGCATAGACAATGATAACATATTGCAGCCACTTACAAGATGCATTAATATAAGACTTACCCCTACCAGTGTCAATCTCATTTTTATATTTGATCAAAGCGTCTATCAAGTGATCAACTTCTAAAACTTTCAAGGGCTTGCCAACTGTAGCCATATTTAAAAGACCAGAAATATATGTATCTTGCGTCAAAAGTGTTCTCCCTACAGGTTCAACGCGTTCCTTTGGCAACGGCGTATCCTGCCTTGGTGGTGCAGTGCGACGATCTTTCGAGTCATTCATATACTGGTTAAAATTTCTTGCAACAAAAGCTAATGCATCGTCTAGAGGCATATTCCTATGTTCTAAGAAAAGGAGAAATTAACCAAATAAGAAGTCATTCAAGGAGCCTTGGCTTCCCTATAAAATGACAGTTGTTAACATTCCCGATTCATTCCCAATACCTTTGCCACCTCTTGACTCTCATTGCTGGACAAATGCAAAAATTGCTTTTTCTTTCGTCAGTATGACAAAAAAAATACTTAAAAAGCCAGCAGCACTTCATAATGCACTTTGCAAACTGTAGGTGACAAAAGACTACGGCACACGAGTCACAAAAATGTTTGAAAAAATCATCGCCGAGAAAAAAATTTCTAAATCTGAAAAATCCGACTCATACAAGAAACTCTACAAAAGGCAAAAAACAAGGTTGCCTGTCCCCAAAAAAAGTTTGAAAAGTGGAAAATGAGAATTCGTTAAAAAAGGTAATCCTGACGATGGCAAAACGCAAAAACACGATGAAAAACGACTTCGATGTTAAAAAATCCGTCAAAAATTTCCGCATAGCATTTTACAATGGAAAAAAATCGATAGCCCTGTTGGAAAGCACTAAGGTATATAAAAGGATTTCACAGAGTCGTCAGTCCAACCTGCAACAAATCTAGATTACAAAGCCCAGTTTGTTAAAAGCATCCATTACCATTCATCTTTCCCAGGAATCAGAATCTCACATGAAAGGTAAGGAAGTTTTAACTCAGCACATACCACAGTGTCAACAAGCGGGAAAGAGTAGCGGATAGGGTGCATGTTTACTCTGCAGAGGGTTGTAAGTTCAAGCCACAATGGCACCTTGGTTATGTGCTCGCCTCTGTCCCCTAACAATGATTGGGTGCTTGGTGTCAACCTTTGGGAGCTAAAGATAGCATGGAAAGGAACTGACGATATTACCCAGAGCCCAAAATGTGTGTCCTCTCCTTGTACAGACAGACACTCCTAATACAGACAAAAAAGGGGGACCTACTTCTACCTTTATCACTGTGCTAGATCAAAACTTCCATACCTTTCAAATATTTCAGAAAAAATCTACAATCATTCAGATCTCATTAACTATGATGAGCAATAGGCATCGATAAGTCCCAGAGCTAAAAGAATGAAACGGGAAACCTGAAATAACAATACCTTGTGGAGCACCATGAAGAACATTCAAGGTGCAAGATTTGTGGTAGTAATTCTGACTAGTAATAACAACTGCATAGAGTGATCCATTTCTAGATACGCTGTCAACAATTCTTAAAACTGAAACATCCTGAGGTGGAAACATTATGTTGGTATTGATTCCCATAGCATTGAGACGAGACTGAATAGATTCTGCATAATTCCTGGAGAGCAAGTACATCAAAACAATCATTCAGCACTAGAAGCTGCAAACTATTTGCCAACATTATGAAGTATTATTTCAAGTTTTTATTCATGACTATAATCAAAATCGGCAATATCCTAAACAGGGTTCCCAAGTTTTGTCTATTTCAAGGAGTAAAAAGGAGATCTTCTAGCAATTTCTATGGAGAATTTGGCTCGATTACGACGAAATCCCATAATAATTAAGACGATTTAAGGAGGTTTTTTGTGTCAATAGCCCCTTCCATACCGACAAGATTGATCTTATCAATCTATTCCATAATGTAAAAATGTATACCAAAAACATTAGATTGTTCCTATAAGAATTTTTGCAATACAGTGGCATGATACTCTACATATTCGATTCTCTTTCATAAAATATCACAATTCCTTCTAAAAATTATATTTCTTAAGGAGATTCAATAAGATTTTAATAAACTTGATAATCATTAAGGATTTCTAAGAATTTTTAAGGATATTTTCTTTCTTTAAGGAGTTTTAAGTATTTTAAGGAGCCGTGGGAACCCTGCGACCTTACGCTGTGCTGGTTAGATGCTGCGTAGGCAGTCCATGCCTGGAGACTGGTGCGATCGCACATGTGCATGTTCACGCATGTGCAAAGTTCCCAGCATGAGCAAACAATCGCCTATGCCAACATCATCGACAACCATGCAATCACACATGCCAAACTAGAACATCGTTGTTGCAAGTGCAACACTAGTGACTGTCATCTATTGCTATCATTTGATACGCTTTAGCAACAAAAGGAAACACTATTTCAATGAATTCAGGTGTCTTTTTGGATAATCCAAAAATGACACTTGAACCCATTGCAATAATGAATCATGGCACTAGTCAGCTGAATTCATTACGGTGACAAAAACTGTAACAAAGATACAAAGCATACCCAGGCACTTTGGATTTTATCAGAGGGGCAAAAGCTGTTATAGCATAAGTTTTGCTTCCAGTGAACCATTATTCGTGCAACTTGGTTATGACTTCCAAAGTTCAAAATGACTAGGGTGGAGGTGAGTGTCCCTTCACTTCCCTGCATCAAGTGCAAGCCTCCCAGCCAAAAACAGCCGATTCTTCTATGAAATCATACCCCTTTCATGTCATATTTCATGCTACTTTATGACATAGTCTCGTTATACTTATGCTGCTCATTGGCACCAAATAGTAGGGGGGGTGTTATAAGGAGAGGGTTAGTATTCTGCTAAAAAAGCATAGATAGGGGTAAGAGGTTGTTTAACCCTTGAAATAGACCACCATAGGGTGTACAGTAGCTACTGAATTGTTCCAATGGTAGTCTTGGACAGCATCCTGGATAAGGAGGGAATAATTTTCCAAGAAATCTAAGATGACTAGACATGCTAAGTTGTTTGGGTATTCTTCATCTCTTTGAAGCATTCAATCTGTTTCCTTGCAATGAGATGATGGGGTGTGAACTTCTTCATTTTAGCTATTAGGATGTAAGGAGCGGGTTAGTATTTTTGCTAAAGAAGCATATATTGGGAGGATTGTTAATAGTTAGGGGGATCACTGTTTAATAGACAGTGTAGGGATCCAAACACTTCAAAATTATTCCAATTAGTTGTTAACACTGTATACGTATAAGGTATATAGATTGTTTTGATGTCCTTGGTTGTTAACATTGATCTGTGTTTACAAAGCCAGATCATTTGACTTACCTATCCTTCTTAAAACCTTGAACTCCTTACATTAGTAAGCTGGGGCATTGGATATTTTCAAGATGTCTTACTTGGGGGAGGGGGGCATAATAAATGGAAATGGGTTGTGACATTTAAAAAAATCTGTAATCAGGGGCCCCTACTATTTGGTGCCAAAGAGGATTTATGTGATACATTCTAGTCACCAAAAAATAATATTTAACCAAAAAATAACACATAGAACTTTGCTACAATTACAAACAATAAGCATATTAAACTGGTAAAAATGAGGGTCATAAGTAAACTCACTTGAGATCTCCAGACATGGCAATAACCTCACAGCAAGCTGTTTTTGAGCTTGCTGGAGGATATGCATCCTTACTAGCAGAATCTCTTGGCCTACCAAGAGGTTCCAGGCTATCGTAATAATCATCTCTTTTAGCATCATAGATGTCTCTGGAATATTGTCTTTCACCTCTAAACAGATACAAGGTAAACAAATAATCTACCAATCAATTTTCAAGATACCACAACAAAAGTAATGGAATGTAACTCATAGCAGTTCATCACAAATATACACAAACTGCAGCTAATCTGTGCATACCGTCCACATGGATCATCTTTTCTATACAAATCATCATATCGTGACATGGGGGACCTTGACCTGAATCTCTCTCCAGACCTGGACCTGCTCCTTCTTCTAGAGTGAGGCATTCCTTCATAGCCTTTCCTTTTATCCCTTGACTGAGGTTTTCTTCTTTCACTAGCAATATTTACATCTTGAAATAACAGAACATCCAAGAGTCATTATGAAAATAATTTATGACATGCTCTAACTGCTTTAGTGAAGTAACAGATCCATGAATCTTTCAAATCAACATAACTTCTTCCTGAAATTAGCATCTTAATTCAACTATTGGAAAAGGAGATGACTATTCCATTTCCTTTCTTTGCACTTCAAGCTAAATTGCATATTTATTTGAAACTAATTCAAGAAAACTATCTTTCCAAAACAGACATTTTGAGGTGCTTTCCCTGAATTACCATATTTGGCAGATACTCTGAAAGAATACAAATCATAAAATATTACCAAAATTCCAGTAGCATAAACTTATTGAGCAAACATATTAAAATCTTGAGTGTCAAATAATTATTCCACTCCTACCCCCCCCATCATAAGATATTAACACTTTTTCCAAGCTCCCTACATTTACTTCAACCACCCAAATAGCAACTATGGGAATTTCATGGGTGAGCATTATGCTGGGTTCAAACTGTAGATTTTTGTCTATAAATTCAGACGTTCATCAATAAAACGAAGAATGTCTGCATTTGCCAACAAAGACACCCATGTGATCAAAGTTGATGACTCGCTTGCCAATGAAATAGAACATGTTCTAATTCTTGTGGACTTTTGTCAATAGCCTGATGTAATGTCATTTTCCATGGTCTTTCTCCTTCTTTTTTATATCTATGTACAGATAAATGTTTCAAATGTGTCTATTTCCATGTTTCACCCTGCAAGTATGGCATACAAACAGCTTTTCTGTCCTAGTTTCAGTACACAAAGGTGTATCTAGCTTTTTCCTTTTGTCAATGACTTTTTGAATCTATAGACAAAAGTCTACAGTGTACCCAGCTTACTCTATTCTCAGAGTTGAATTGACAGAATAAATAATTAATACACAAATGTGCGAAAGTGCAAAAGATTTAACAACTTCCATTTTCCAACCCCACTCCCAACTATTTGGTGCTCTAGGCTAATGTTGAACAGAGCTAGTGATGTACAGTAAGAAAATGTCAAAAAGTCAAAGTCCTTTCCCATGCCCATTGGCGCAGAGGGTGGCGCCTATCTCCGTTTCTATAGCCCTAGGCCACGCGTCTGCGAATGCAGTGAAAGCTACTGCAGGGGGCTGGTCCACTGGTAGCTCCATGAGTTTAACTTTCCCATTTCATTCTCATATATCAAGCGCCAGACGAGAAGGCAGTGAGTACCATTTTTAAAGTCTGTGGTATGACTCGGCCGGGGATCGAACCCACGACCTACTGGTTGTGAAGCAGACACTCTACCACTGGGCCATCACTCCGGTGTAAGAAAATGCGAGATGTGAATTAGGGGGTACTAGTAAAATTAAACTAAAACTATATTTCCAAGACTTTATGATGGTGTCTATACACATCTCATGTGTTTCCCCCATACATCCTTCATTTTCAAATTAATATAAAACACTTTTTTGTACAAAGAACAATTTTGTAAGAAATTTACATGAGATCAATATACTTATAAAACTTACACTACTAAAGGAAAAAATCCCAAAGGAACTTTCAATTTGAAAAATTTTTATATCTGCAAGTACTCAAGAACTAAGAAGTTGGTCCCACTCAATTGTAGTCAAAGCTCGCACAATCTTTTTGCTATGCTTGTGCCAAGTACTTCATTGAGCAGTTTCCACCTATGCTGCTGTCTACACATATACTCTATAGTCTATATTTTCATAGCACTAACTTTGTAGTGAAAATTAGGGCACTATTAAACAACTTCTAGCACCACAACTTGATCAGTAGAGGTCCAAGAACAAGGAATTTTGGACGCAGACCGTGAGCAAAGTCCCCTACAAAAGTGTATACAAGGACCATACCTAAGAGCTGTAATGGTATCCACAACTAAGAGCTTGTACTTAAATAGTATGAAGCATTATTCTCTTACATGCAACATGCCACTGAAAGTAAATTAAAAAAGACTATGGAACAGTAGATAGCTTACCTACTCGCTTGCCAAATAAGAATGTCCCATGAGTTTTTGCAACTGCTACATCAGCATCTGCTCTGTTTGCATACTGTACAAAGCCAAAATTTGCATGCAAAGAACAGCCAGCAATTTCTCCAAACTGGGAAAAGTGCTTAACAAGTTCCTCCTGTCCTATCTTGTCAGTATTCAAATTGCCAACAAACACTCTACACCGAACAGATTCTGGATCTGTACTGTTTGTATCATTACTTGGAAGGTACATGCTGTCTTTGCTTGATAAAGAAGATATATCTTAACGAATTTAAAATGTAATGCATTGTAAGACTCCTTAAAAAACATTAGTTTATCATCCCAGTGAGCATATTTTTTCTCCAGAGTCAACTTTTTTATTTGCTAAATTATCTTTTTCATGTTTGTCTTAATAATTATAACATCACTAGGAACTAGTACTATTGCATTCACAATTAGATGGTGTTTGTTGTGTCAATCCAATGGCTGCATTCATTTTTCTCATCTGCCAATCAACAAGGAAGTCAAAGTGTGAACAATGCGCACTTTCTCCTACTATGAGGGCACATAATGTCCTCATAACAGTATTTATAGTCAAAATATAGTGCTTAATTACTATTATGAGGAATAACAT
>WIPJ01001656.1:267674-319550 GCA_018155075.1 Cassiopea andromeda
ATTTCAAGTATTTTAACTCTAAATTTCCATTTATGGTGGGCCCTATTTTAAACAATTGACCTATTGCTTTATTAATGCAGTCTTCCCACCTTAAACATTAGCTATAACTATATGGCCTACCTATCAGAGATTATTCGACTGGGGAAAGAATGACTGAGCTTTACTAATCTCAATTGATGGTAGCAAACTCAGCGATATAATATGCATATGCTAGGGAAAAATTAAAATACTAAATGATATGATAATTTTGGAAGCACTTGGGTTTTACGATATTTGAGTTAAAAGGCTACTTCGCAACATGTAAAACAACTGTAGAAATGAAGCATGGATGTTCAGCTCTCACCTTGTTTGTGTCCGCAATGATCGAGTGATTGACCAAATTAGTTGTACGCATGCGCTACATCAAAGCTAACAACGACAACAACAATTGCTTGGGTCAGTACCAGGTCTCCAAACGTCACAGCCCAAGGGCAGTATCAACGAGTAAACAGCAGGTTGGGGGTGACTACACACTTGAGGTCCAAATAAGCAAGAATATAAATTATCTTTCCCCTAGAGAAAGAGGTCTGCACGGGATGGATGATAAGGCATCAAAGATCGCATCCGACCCGCAGGTTGTAGTTGGAAGACCCCTGTGTTAGTAGGTTGAATTTGTTGATCTCTGGAGCATTGAGGGGAGAGCCAATTTTCCCGCGATGGCATTGATGTTGCTTATCGAATGATAGTCTTACTTTTCAATATAGTTAATTTATACCCAGCCAAAGCATGATCAGTATAGTGAAAAGACTGCTGAATCGGATATTTCCTGTACGCTTAAGAGGCTCTTAGGCGGAGCGTACCAGCTATGTTTCCGCTATTGTGCTTCAATGAGATAATATGACCTACTACATGATCATTTTCAACAAGACTGACAACAGCTTGGCTGATAATTATACAGTTTGTAAATGGTGAGAACTAGATTGCAGCATGAACTAAACTTTGACACTTGGAAGACTGAGAGTTGTAATACCCTGGCTGAACTGATTAATTTTGTACAAGGAAAAGCTTCTCTTAACGCAATGCATGATATTTAGCTATAAATATTTCGTAATTCCTCTGAAATTGAATTATTTCCTTGGGCTTTCTCTGGCATTTTAGCATTCAGGCTACTAGTTCCGGCATGTACAACGATTACATTTTGTTCCCTCTTCCTATCGACTGTACTGCTCGGTTAAATTTCATACTATGTGTTGCACTTTGTTCCACATAACTGCTTGGTGGAGGGTTAACATTCATTGAAAAACTGCAGTGTGGAGCCACTAGCGGCTAGAACCTCTACTTTTTCTTTTCAATGCTTGGTTGCTATGCACCTATTCTTTTTTCTTACCCGATTATGTTATGTTTACCTGTCATGATTTCTTCCGGCTTTGAATGAAAGTCAGCTTCGATAACTTCCAAACTAGCTTGAAATCTGCTGTTGCAATATGTAGATAACGACAAGGCATGGTTAAGGTGGCTTCAATCATGAAAGTGGCTTCAATCATTCCCGCCACTTTAAGGATTGAAATGCTAAACCAAACCAGCTTTATCAAGAAATAAAGGCTGATGCTGCTTACATGCAGACAATATATTCAGCGAATCATCCAAGAAGACAAGTTACAACAACAGCAGCAGCAATGTGAGTGACAATGTTACACATGGAAACTTCAGCGACCTATTTGCTTGCCACATATAGCTGCAGCTCAAAGCACGGAGCCAGAGATGAAACGATGCAGCTGGTTTGCACTTGATTCACTTAAAGAAGCAGAGTAATAGGGCTAGTAAGGTGTTAAGCTGAAATAAATAGACATAGACGTAGTAATTATCAAGAGGATGTGAAGAGACAAGCCACACACTGCAATGGGAATTAGGCACCCAAACCATCTTTCTTATACATCTGCCAAAGTTAATAGGTACTACGTATTACTATCACTGAGTGATAGCCCATACGATTTCCTATTTCCTTGGTATGCAAGATTCATTAACGCAGCTTTTGCTCCTAGTCAGCTGTAGCATTAAAAGAGATGGCTGGAGATCAAGAGGCTACACAAAACTCATCTATGCTATTGAACATCAGTATCTATTAAAACATATTCAAGGCTCGTGCAGGTCCTTGAAAGCCTTGAAATGTGCTGGAATTTAAAATTTCAATTCAAGGGAATTTGAAACTCCTTGAAAATGAGTTGTTTTCCTCGAATATTGATCACACTCCTTAAAATTTGCAAATTTTTACTGCTTTCTTCGTTCATAGTAGCAAACAAAACAAAAATAATGTAAAGAAAAATCTGAAAGCAAATTTAAAGACAATCACACAAAAAGCTCTTGATCTGCTAAGAAATGTCTCGTTTTCGGTATTTAGGGCTTCCCGTGTATTCAAGGATGCAATGTGAATGTCAACTCGGAGCTCCTAGGAAATTTTTATTCTAGTCCTTGATTAGTCCTTGAAAACTCTTTGAATTTGCATGTCAACATCCTGCACGAGTCCTGACTATATATAAAAGTAAATTGAAGACAGGGGTAGCGCTAGTTGGGAAAATAGTCCTCCGCTGGAGCATACTAGTCTCCGTCGGGAAGTTCCTGGTAACACCCGTAAATGACAGCAGATTTGCGTGAAAAATTATGAAATTAGAGCCTTAATTTATCACTAAAATGCATCTCTAACATCTCATAGCTATGAAAAATTCCTATTTAAGCTAAGAACTGTATCTATAAATTTATGTTTCTGAACGAAATCTGCTATAACAATATTTATTCCAGTAGTGCCACTTTTGCAGGTTTGCAACCATTGGACTAAAACCTTTGTTGCTCCATCTGAAGTCAAGCTTTCAAGTGATCCAGTCCTTGTCAAACTCGATGCTGCGATGCTTAAAATGCTTGGTTGCATGATCCCTTGCGTGACGTAAAATGTACCATCGCGTGGTCTGTTCTTATATTTGTTTGTCAAAAACTCTGTCCACGTTGAGTAATCATAAAACTTACTCTCAACAAATGGCGATACCAGATGGCTATCATTAAAAAAATTCATTTGGTTAACATTTGTTGTGTTGGTTTGCTTGACACCCCTCAAAAATACAATGACGTTAGACTCATTTCTCCAAATATCATTCAAAGTCAACTCATTGTTCATTCCACGATAAATTTTATTACCAAATGCAGCTAATAATAATTTTCTGAGCTTCTTCAAACCGCTTCCTGGTAAATTATGTAGATGATTGAAATCTAGAAAAATAACTTCTTTTTCATGCCTCTGTAGGAAAGTTGCCATCTGTGCCAGAATTTTCTCTAAAGGTGCACCGATCAATCCATGGTAAGTGTATCTGAGAACGGAGAATGAAATAATTAAGATGTTGCTTAGAAGCAGGCTGAGTACATTGTATATGTAGCCTGCTTCAACAATAGGATGGCTGGTACGTGAAAAATATATCTATTAAAAACTGTACATTCAATATTGTGCAATTCAAAAATTACTTCGAGCATACAATAAGGTCCAAGTGCTCACTGAAAATAATTGCTTGGCAGACATTTAACTGTAGAGAGCTCGGTGAAAATACCAGCTGAATGAAAATTCTTCCACAGATTTCCTCCAGCATAATTAATAACATAGCAACTGAGTACCGAGATTGGGTTCTCGCCTCCCCAAGGCGATGGTACAAAAAATTCTACTCCTCCAAGGTACTCAATAGAACTATTTCTACTCAATTATTTAAGTCAAGGCATTGCACTCCTTCACGTAACTCATATGAATTTTGTTGGGGAAGAAGCAACGTCCACCAGGTTACTATCACAGAAAAAGTAATGGATGCTGCAATTCACTTCCATGTCTTATTAGCAAAATTTGAAACAGCATGCAATGTATGGAAAATGCAAAGATCTCAACTTTCAAGATCAAGACCCCGAAAAACATTTCATTTCTGAGATGAATATTATCGTTACTTACAACTTGTCCTCAGGATCTTTGTACAAGATTCTCAAATCAAAATATCGAATGCCAAGCTGCAGCTGTTGTGAGATGTTGTAACTTTGAGTAACTGACCAACGATAAACTTCATACTTTACAAACTTTTCGCCACCCTTTACAGCTCTTGACGCAACTATAATGTCTTGTACCTGTCGGGCAAAACAAACGATTCATTTTCTCAGATATAAAATCAAGGTCCAATAGCCTCCAAAGTAGCAAAACATTCAAAATAAGAAAGGAAAAGAGAAACAGTTTCGTGCAGTTGAAATGAATGTAATAACTTCGACGTTCTGCCTCTAACACAGAGCATTCATTTCGATCTCAGTGGAAACAATTGTCAAAGGATCTCCTAGACTTTTATATCTGCTGCATGTCTTTTAGCAAAAAGGCACTTTGAAGTGAAAGCACATTTTACTTTCTTTCTTATTATTCGAGCACAGAAGTACCGTGCATAGCATACTGATTATAAAAAAGCACAGGAGGGGGTGGATGAGACGCAAAAGGCACGCTCCCAGTTTACAGTCTTGCATATTTTACTTTTGATGGTGCTTTTCAATGTGCACATTTCATTTACATAATACTGCCCCACGTTCTTGGGAAAACGTGTAGTCTTGTGAAGCAAGATTATTGTGCATACCTTGTAAAAGTAACTGATAATATATAAAATAAGTGAGATCTCACAACGAGTACAGTTCTGTCAAAGTGTGAGAAGCGCTTCCTCTACATGAGGCTATACTGCATGACTATTGTAATTGCTTTCATACATTGAAGCTATGGGCGTGGTAGCATAGTAGTTAGAGCGCATGCCTCCAAATGCGGAATGTCTATGGTTCGAGTCCGACACGATGCCCTGACTAAATGCTCGTTCATTGCTCATCCAGCAGCAAATGGGTACCTGGTGGCAACACTGGGGAGATACAGGCTGCGAGAAAAGGAACTGGTCACCCTACCTCACATGCCAATGGCTCTGGATAGATGTCCTCTCTAACAGACACTCCCCTAAGTATGAAAGTAGACGGGACCACCTTTACTCTACGTTACATTGAAGCGAGCAATGCCTTGGAAACTTATAGTGGTATCTGCAAATATCTATGTACAGTCTTCAAAGCTACAACTTACTTTATTTGATATGCTAGGAGCAAAATCACTCGTCACATTTATAGAATAACTAGCTGAGTTGTGTGATCCAGGTATCGCCATACCCCTCAATGGCTTGCGAAGCAATGTCGCTGGTAGCCTTGACATCCAATCAGCATGATTTGTAGATGCTGGGTCAAAGATAAAGTTAACTTCTTTAGACAACTATCATGTAAAAGATGGAGTTACAGCTAGAAGTATGCTGTGCAGCAGCTCCTTTACATATCAGTAGCTACACGTTTCTTTGTGTAAGAAAACTGTCATTTTGCTTAAGTCTCAATTTTCTTAACTTTTCCCGAAATTGAACCTGAGATTTTCTTAAAATTTTCTTAACTTTTACTGAAATAAACTGGTTAAAATGGGTTACACTTTCCTTATTAATCTTGTGTACTAGAATTTGAACTTCATCTTTTTAACACTTTGAATGCAATAATGACGAAATATCGATCTTTGGCTAATAAAAACACAAATTTTGGCTATTGACCCTAGTGATTTTCGCAAGATTTTCTTAAAATGTTGACCATTTGAGCTTCATTTTCTAACAAACTTTTTTTTTAGAAAAGAAAGGTGTATTTTATTGTCCATACATTAATGCCAAAGACCTCCGATGACTGTTCCGAAAAATGCTGTCTACTCCAGAAACCCCATTTTTATTTTGTTTAATTTTCTGTAGTTCTTTGAATACAAACTTCTTTCTGGTATATATATATGCGAAATTAGCAAAAAAGTATAACTAATCAAATAACAATATGCTGATCTACCCAGGGGTCGTGTTTGAAAGCTCCCTCCTAAGATGATTTTGAAGTACTCTTTCAAATGAGTAACAGATTCTATGCTTAGTATGCCAATTGGGATTTTTTGCCCCAATTTCTGAAGCAGAGAAGTTGAAACGAAGTCTTGTGATTGTAGTGTGAGCATTGCATTAACACAGGTATTGATGATCTGCAAGTTGGTTATGGTTAGTAGTAGCATGAACTGCAGGGATTGGTAAAAGCTGTTTAAAACTCAAGCAACTTAGTTAACGATAAGTTGAGATTTGACCGACTGGAGCTCTGTTTATTCAAAAGAATTAAAAAATTATCTTAAAAGCACTGTTTTAGACATCTGTTAGCAATTAGACAAAAGTGAGCGTGTAAGACTAAACGCAACGCTATCTATGAAGATTTTGACTTGAAAATAATCTTTAACGAAAGGCGATAATATAGAGGGGAGCGTTGCCTTTGCACAATTCATCATCATCATATATACATTTAACGACGCAATAGTCGATGCAATTGGCATAGCACAATGTTAGTTTGCTGAGACATGTGTTCTGCATTAAAAAATGCATCTGAACTTGTTTGTTCAATTACATTTTGTGGGAGACTGTTCCATAT
This sequence comes from Cassiopea andromeda, assembly GCA_018155075.1. Taxonomy (NCBI): domain Eukaryota; kingdom Metazoa; phylum Cnidaria; class Scyphozoa; order Rhizostomeae; family Cassiopeidae; genus Cassiopea; species Cassiopea andromeda. Next base: position 274,164 of record WIPJ01001656.1, read on the forward strand.
TGGTACAACAGAGAAAAAGAACGAGACTTTAACAATATCAACACGAGCAAATTTTAAAACGAGTTTTTTTTTGAAAGGGAATTTCTGACACCACTGTGTGTTTCTTTCAAAATATTCAAAAGGGTGTAGAACCAATTGACTAGAAAACATCTTTTGAACGTATTTAATTGGAAAAGTGTCCTTCTTGATTCTAAAGTATCCCAGTTCAGCTCCTTAAGCATGGCAGCGACACTAGATGCACCGGTTGTCGCTTTTTGCAAAGCGGGTTACATACCTTTAAACCATTTCCAACCTACTTTACTTCTTTGGTGCTTGGTGGCCAAACTTCAGAGGAATATTCAAGGTGGGGACGACCCAATGACAAATATAATTTCTCATTAATGTGACTCGAGCAGGGGATCAGGAAATATTCAGGGAACATAATAACACTTGTTATTCTGTTCCCAGAATATTTCCGAATTTCCTTAGAAGAAAATTAAATTCTTTGACAATTTCTTGATTTCCCTAATCTCTGGTCACCATGGGCTATTTTTAAGCAATTCAAATTTGGCGAGCAGTGTCAAAATTAGGGCAAGTTTTTCTTTAAATTTTAACATTGGACTTACTGCAATTTCGAAGTTTACTGCTAATATGTATCATACCTGTTGACCTTCTGACCAGAGAAAAACTGCAAATAACTAGATATAGCAATTCCAGATACATGTTTTCTTTGCAATGTCCCTTCGTAGACCAAGAGCCATTTCTGTAGGGCTCCCAAACATTTAACACATATGTGGCACTGATGAAATCTGTAAAATTGTACTGCAACTATACTCTGGCTAATGCTCTGGCTTCTGCATTTTTCGAAGCTCGTTTAATTATTCATGCGCATTATTGATACAAACCAGCCATGCGTATGTACAATAAAACATCTATACGCAACCTACATATAGCAATATACATGTAACAATGTACATGAACATGCTTCTCGAATAATGCTTACAGACTTACACGTTCATTAGGTCAGAAAAGCCACTGCTATTTCAAGACAAAATTCCCTAGTATCTATTTTTTAAATGCTACTCATTTTTCCTGATTTTTCCTGATATTCTTAGGATTTGTTTCGAGAGTTGTGGGGTCTGGGAAAACTGTTACCCTACTTTTGGCAGTTGAAACTTTTGGTTCCACAAAACGCGGGACAGCACTTCAAACTGAACGCACAAAACAAAATGCTATATACAAGGGGAAAAATTAGCAATTGTAACACTCAACTGGATGCGTGACTGAGTATATAGAAAGTCGCCACTCTAAAATGAAACAACAGTAACTATAAAACTTCTCTGATTTCCCTGAGTTTTCAAAATATCTTTCCATTTTCCCTGATTTTCCTTGAATGAAAATAAAATTCCCTGATTTTCCCTGGATTACTTCATTTGGTGGCATACCTGTAAGTGAAGTGCACTCTTTTTATATAAGAATACCTAACATTATGCTAAGCATCAATATTCTAATATTTTCTGCTTTTGCGCCTAAGGTTAGGCCACACCAGAAAAAACACCATACTTTATTAGCTCTATATACTAAATGTTCAGCTATTGAGCTTGATAAAAGATTTTCTGCAATAGCACAGCCCATCGAGCGCTAATAGAGCTAAATATTGGGAAAATTCATGTTTCTGAAGAGTGATGCTTAAGACATACTGGAGCCTTGACGATTACTTATCTGGGTCTTCAATTCTGAATTATATAATACCATGTTAAGAGGTTCGTATAGAAAGTTATCATACACCTGAGAGCATTTCAATTCAGCTGTATTCTATTTTCTACAAGAGCTTTCACTTCCCCTGCATTGTTGCTTAAACTGTAGAAAAAACCTATGCTTTTCATAAATGTGAGCAAAGTAACGGTACACATAAATGTGAGCAAAGTAACTGTAGCAAAGCAACTATATACTGATGCGATTGGCATAAGAAGCCCAAAATCAACTTTAATGATAGGGGAAAATCTTGAAAGCATCAAGGATACCAGAGAGGAAGACAAGGAAGGAGCAAGCGCCCCCTTTCCTTCTATTTGAAGGTGCAGGGAGAGTAAAAGTGCCCTTTTGCAAAGGAATGGCTTGCTTTCAAAACGCCAATTAATTACAAAAGAGAATGCTATTTACTTAGGCAATAATTGATTGGAAAGAGAGCTATTCATATGACTATGAGAAGTACAGTCGCGAAAATGCGATGAAACAAAAACGTCCAAAAGAGGTGCTTTCGAAGCCCTAACTTTCTCGGCTCACTTTCCCTACCTATGGTAGTTGGTGCCCCTTTGTTCCTTTTGACCCCCTTGCCTAACTATTATCCCGGTGTCCCTGAAAAACACCTTCAAAGGGAGAAGCATAATAATAAACTTTGCAATATACAACCACAGAGTACTTTGTTCGCCATAGCAAGTTGATAACCTTGATCAAAGAGAGCCTCTTCCTACTGAGTGATAGGTTAAGTCATTTAGAAAAAGACATCAGGAATAACTCACAACTTTCACGAAAGAATCCTTGAAAATTCTTCTGTCAAAAGTCTACCTTCATCTTCAATAGAGACTATGAAAATGTTGAGGCATGACCGAAGCAATACTATACTACAACAATTAAACTTATGCACAAAATACGTGTAAAAACTAATTCGAATTTTCTAAAAACAATTTATATCGCCAAACAAATAAATAAATAAATAACGTGTTACCTTTAAACATATTCAAGAATAATAACACCTAGAAGAATTCCAAAACACTGTATAACTATAGTTCCAAAAACTTCGAAAACATTCAAATACGTAACAAAATTGTGAAAAGAATTTGTCTATTCCGACTTTGGATTTACGCCATTTGCCACTGAACAAGGCTCTACAGACTTTACAATTCTCAATGAATCAAGAAATGCAGTAAGATACTCTTGATAAAATCCAGCGATACACCAAAATGGGGCATAATCAAGAGTGATCAATCCCATAAAATCAAAATCTTTGTGCGTGTAATCCCAAGGGCATGCAGAGAACTGCTTCAAAATCAAACCAGTAATGAACTCCCACGTGAAGGCAATTGACATGTAGAGTATGGCACGGATGATAATATTACGATCTCGCAGCTTGTATTTCTTGTAAACAGTTTCGACTAAAAGACTTCCAGATCCATAGATGAAGAACGACCAAATAGAAGAATGACCTCTTAAGGAATAGTCGGGGTTAACTAGCAAATAATCATGTAATGAAGTGAAGACTATTTCATCAAAAAAACCATGAAGGCCATAAAATATGAAACGGTGCAGCAACGTCAGCTCCATCATCTTCATCACTTTGTAATAAGTAGCCCCTGAAAGAGTAGAGAGCTCTAACTAGTCGCACCAACGTAGCACAAAAAACGATCAGGCGCCGGTGGAATGAGGCCTTTCAATTCAAAACGCAGATCGAAGCCAATGGAACCAAATACAGCCACCACAATACGCCCAGACGAAATTGTTTGAAAACCCAGCCTAAAATAACAACTCTATTGTTGTAATGCAGGTTGTTCACAATAGAAACCAGCCTCTGTGGGTGGTGGGGATCAAGCTGAAAGAAAAATGAACAGTAAAATAAATGCAATACCCGCATTTAGTATATTCATATGATCAAAAAGAGATTCACAGAAATATCAATATGCACACTTTCTGATACTCTCAAATGCCAAATAAACTGTGGGTCCTAATAAAAAGGGGGTTCGGAAAAATTCCGAAATTTAACAAACGGGGGATCAAAATAAACAGGATGGGATCAGAAGTTGACAAACTTAAAATGATTATAAAGTGATGGAAAGAACAAAAACCGGTCGTCGCAAAATATAAATATAAAATCTATACAGAAAAACATGATATTTTGCCATGAAAATTAAATAGTACTTACAATAAAACGAGGAGTTCGTAAAAAGCCAATTCACTTAAAATTAATAAACAGGGGATCCTAATGAGGTCTGGGGGTTGGAAAAAATCGGAAAATTAATAAACTGGGGGACATTTATTAGTCACCTGAGAGTAAACAAATGTCCATAAAACATACAAAAATTCAAAGAAATAGTCCATAAAACAAAGCTGTAATCATAAGAGGAACAGAGGTGTATAGGCTTTGTGGGCGCTATGCCACCACGGCCGCCGGTAGAATTCAGAGGCCCCAGGGCAGAAGAGAAAGAGCAGGCTCTCTGCGAGCAGAAAATTTTTATGGTCTAGAATTTTACACTTTGGACAATTGCTACTGGTTTAGTTTATGAAGCCTCTTGGACCTTGAAGCATTGGGTGTTATGAGGTCTCTTGGACCTTGAGGTCCTTGGGCAATTTTTCCCTATCCCCTCTCGGCGGCTCTGCATGCCCTTCAATTTCTACTGAAGGTATGGGTAGTTGCCAATAAAAGCTGGCGTTATGATAATCGCTTTTCGGCAATTCTGGGAAGTTCTGTCGCTTGTCGGTAAATCCCCAACTCTGCATCCCACACTCAAAAGTCTTTCTGTACGCCACTGCCTTGGAAACACATTCTTATGAACTAACTTTACCGACAATTGTGAGGACTCTTGCCATCATGGACATTCATAGAAACTATCTTGGGTGTAGGGCCTAGCTTTTGCTGAAAAATTGGACGTGGTTTCCAACACACAACTACAACTAAGTCTTCTCTTTGGATCGCTGGCGTAAAGAAGCTGCCAACATTTTATTGACAAAGCTAGAAAAGTTGGTGATTGGTCAAATAAGGAAATTTTCAAAATTTAGAATCACTTTTCAGGCATTTATTAGGGTTCGTACAAATTTCTTTTAAAAATTTCCAACACTTTCAAAACCAAATAATTAACTTTCCATAATGATGAAAGTCATTTTCACTTGCATTTCAAACCTGATAAAAATAGAAAAACGCTATTCTCGACGATAGATTTTATAATTTCTTGGTAGATTATGTTCTGTATTAAAATAGCTAAATGAACAAGCATAACAAATGTGGTGTTTAATACGACGCTGAGTTATCCATTGGAAAAATTTTTAGACTTTTTTGTAAGAAATCTAAACATTTCCATAACAATTTTGAAAATCCTCCCTTTTCCAAAACTGTCCAGGTGCTGTAAAATGACATTTTCAAGTTCCATTACTTTCCAAAACTTTTGAAAAATTTGATTTGATTAATAGGTCGTGGCCCCCAAAAGTCGTCCACAGTGTATAGTGGCTAACTTTAGAGTTTTTACTTAAGGTGGTAGCAAACTATAGTCTCAGTGCCAAAACAATAGAAATATGCAATGTCCAACCACTTTCAAAATTGTGGATGCATGTAGCATTATGGCTCACATCTATTGGCATCATTTAGTGATTATAGGAATATACTCTTAAACCATGATTCAGATAGTCATCTCTCAATTGTTCCTTCTTATGTCATGGAAGTTATGTGACTATAAAAGTTACAGCTTTTGCATGAAAGATATGGCAATTGCATGTCATTCTTCCTTGGTAAAACAGCCACCACTGTACCATTGAGTGTGGGAGGCAGGGACAAAACTCGAGGGGGTATGGAGAGGTGAGACACCCCCCAATCTTGAAAAGTTGCCAATTTGCAGGGCAAAAATGGTAGTACAATGTGCTCCTACAGGCAACTTAATGGACCCAGGACCATTGGTGAACTACTGTTACTAAAAATAATGGTCACAGACAAAAATATTTAAAGGGTAACTTCTGACACCCCCAAACATTTATTGAAGTTACATCCCTGGTGGGAGGTGATTAAATTTGCAGAATTCTTGCCAAAAAGAATAAAGAGATCTGAGAAGTACAGAAAAACTGCTATTGCTCCCACAAGAAAAATCCCCTAAAAAAATAGGCATTTCTTCAAGAAATAATGACTGCAGCTACTTAATCCCCCTATCCCTTATGTTTATGATTAATTCCAAAAGTGATTGGCATAATGCATTTGCTATCTACTTGTTGCTCATACCTCAACAAAAAAGAAAACTATTATGCAAAAACTTTGGGGATGCAACACATCAACATTTTATAGGGAAACCACTTTTTTGCCTGAGCATCAATTGTCTTGATTTTTCCTGAAATTAAGCCTGAGATTTTCCTAAGATTTTCTCAATTTTTACCTAACTAAAATGGCAAAAATAGGTAGCATTCCTTTGTTAGTCTTGAATATTCCAATTTAAATTTTATCTTTAGCATTGCGAATTTAATAAGGATATAGTATTGACTTTTGGTAAGCCAAAAAACCAAGCATTGGAAATAGAGCCTTAATCAAGTAACAGTTGCAAGATAATGGCCTTTCAGTGTTAACACACTAAAATCAACTCAAGTGACTTCAAATACATGACATAAATACTTGTGATGCCAATAAGCAACTGCATCTATACATTGATAAGCATGTCACCACAGATATTGCAAAAATCTAGTATTAAACAACCAGGATGTTTTCATATTTCTGGTAAGACTAATTGAAGCAGCTTGAGACAAAAGAGAGCAGCTAGTTACCATTACATATCAGATCAAATCCTAATAAAAATAATACAGCCTTCAATGATATGTGTTTGGAAGCTCTGCATGGAAAAGAAACACTCAGGTAGAAACCAAGAAAATAATTCCTTCACTTAACAAGCCAAGAAATAACAACTAATTGATTAACTCTCTAAGAATGAACTTTTACGTGCTTGTAAAAAATCAGTATATCACTATATTTGAACTTCTAGCAGCACATGCCTAAAATTTTTGTTTTCTAAAACAACAAAGAGCTTCTGTCTAAAATCTACTCCATGTCAAGATAAAACAACAATCTGCAGTGCATGTGTCAATATCAGGATTAGTGTAGTGCATAAACAAACTGCGGGAGTTCAAAGCAAGATAGTTGAGGCCATACCATTTAAAATCATTCAAAATCATTCAAAATTATTCCAATTCATTTTCCGATATTGCTCTTAACTCAAATCTGCAACTGGTTGTAGCAGTATTTTATACTTTGGGGAAAATAACAACTCGTGATTTCAAATTCTGAGCACAGAATAGCATCTAGAAACACTTGCAAAAAGTTAGCAATTAAGGGAAGGGGTAAATCCGTCCTCGCCAGATTCAAAACTTAGAATAATGCGCGGGTGATTTGTTTATTGCGCGGCTTCCAGTAGCTTGGATAAGAATATTGCGCGGCTGAGAGTTATGCGTGTGCTGCTGAGCGCAAAGCGCGACGTATGAAATTGTCTTGCTAGAAGAATATTTCGAGGCTAGAACAATCAATTTACAAGAATTGCACGACTGCAACTGCCTTTGACAGCTGATGTCCCCGTGCAAGGCACAAATTCCAATCTGGCCTCCTCAAAATCCTCGTATCAATTTAATAAGGGGGCTGTACCCTCTGAATCCCCAAGGCTATGGCCCTGATTCTTTGGCTGTGCACATTTACATGTTTTTGATCTAGAGAGCAAGGATGCTGGAAATAAGCAGCGAAAAATCCCGTAACACTTCACCCAACCATAACAACTGTAAACTGCTTTGATAAGGAAAATAAAGGTTTCTTGCGGTGCTTAGCTTCCACTTCACCTAAAAGTTGTCTTTCATGCAAAATCCAAACTTCATCTCGTACTAACTACATACGCGTTCTCGAAGTACGGTTCTGGCAAATCCACCTTGATTTCTCATATCAAAAGGCGAGCTACATAATCCGAATGCCAATTCGGCGCCCATAAGTCCAGCACTTAACTGGGCCTAAAAATTGTTAACACCAAAGCACCATGCAGGTTGAACTGCGTCTTGTCGTAAACTTTTGGTTGATTTTGCCAACAGTAGACTGCACTTTCCAATACTAATGAATGTCATGCTGACGATCTGCATCAGTATCAAAATTCAACCAATATCACAAGCGTATCTAATTCCAAGAATACACACAACGTACAATAAGCTGTGTATTTTGAATTGTCTATAATGGTAAGAGAAATCTACGTACTTACGATGAGAAAAATAAATTTCCGGGTTGTAATGTTCACGCTGCCACTCCCGTTCTGCTCTCAGATGCCGTCAGCGAAGCTATCGAGGTTTATTCATTGTTCCTGTAATTGACAATTGTTAACAGTAAAAACATCCCTAACCGCAGAGAAGCTTTTCGGCAGTGACGAAGCTGCTGTTGCTTAGCTGCGGGGGGATTTTGACGACAAATAGGGGGGCCGGCCTAACATAACAAAGAGTAGCTACTCGTTCTTTTTGTAAGGAACTTGTCTACAAGATACATGAGGCTGAAATTAGGCAAAAATTAAGAAACATAGGCAGACTGAGTTTTAAAAAACACCTTGCAAAAACTGTTATTGCTAGTAAATTTTTGATCAAACAAGAAAGAAAATAGAATAACCATCCTTTATATGCCCATTAAATGCAAAATTTTTAGCTAATAAGTACACTGTCCATAACGGGAGAGGTAAAGGTTGATGCGTGAAAAGAACAAGCAAAAACGAGAACTTACATACTTCAATGAATGGAATTTTTCTAATCTCTGCAGAGCGGGTACACAACTGCAGGGGGCACGCAAATGAAAGATCTGGCATGTTCCTGCACCGTACAGAATTGCTGATGGGAAGTTGGGCAATCAGTTTAGTTCGTTTAATTCTAAATTCACTACTGATAAAACTTATGAGAAAATTTTGAGATAAGCATGCCTCTAACAGAACTGAACATGAATCTTAGTAATCAAACAACACAGTAGAGCAAGTTCCACAAAACAGCAAGAATCCAACATGAACAATGAAGCAAAATGTCCATTAATCCAGTGAGTCAATAGTGCATGTGCTTCAATAACTGCGTACAGTTTAGTGAGGACTGCAGAAACAAGATGCAAAAAATAAAAATTAATACACTCTTTTTTAATAAGAACAATGTTATAAGAACAAAAGCCTGGAATTTGTTGGACAATTAAGTGCAAATTAAGAACAAGGTCGCGGATGAAGATCTGTCGAAAGCAAATGTCCTTTCCGACACTAGATACTGCTGCTTCATAAATGGAGGAAATAGTGTGGGAAGTTTACTGGTATGGTTATTTCTAAAGTCCAATAATTCTCAATACTATCTCTTTTCAAGATAACGAAGGAAAAGGGGGAGGCTGGAGCGAAGCTCCCAGAAGCTTTTCGGAATCATACCTTTTCAATCTAAAGAAAACACCTTTTCTGATTTACAGAGGGCACTGCAAAAAGAGAACTTTCGTTTTTTATTGAAAAAGGCAGGGGTGCAGACCCTCAAGACCCCCCCCCTAGTTGCGCGCCTGCATAGAAATACAACTCTTTCAATAGTTAAAAACCTATTGAGGAGAAAATTCCTCTGGAAAACTAAAGAAGAAATGCAAACATTTTAGGTAAGAAGTAGTTTGCTTTTGCCGTGTTTTGAATCAATCTCCATTAGAATTGAAAAGAGAGAATAAATAATATCTTTCAAAGAAGAATAACTTTAGAGTTGATAACTTCTTAAAGATGGTGATCTTCTGATATAATCAGGAATATCATTCTAGCACTTTGCCCCATCGTATTGCACTGACCCAATACCATATTGGAGGATGTTTTGGGAGTTAGAAAAACATAGCCTTTAGTAGCTTGCCTAATACCATATTGATGTACATTTGATAAAGAACCAAAGAAAGTATGAAAACTTCTAGGGGAAATTTATATAAATATTGATGAACAAAGATGAGCAGTTTTATTGAAATAGATCATGCAGCTTTAAGATCTTTAAGTTGCCGAAAATAGGAGCTGAAGGTACAGCATAATTCACAAATCAAATTGCCAATATAACTCTTTTCTGCAACAAAAATGCTGGCTTGTTATGAGTTTCATAGGTAAGTCCCCAAACTAAGATGCAATTTTGAAGAAAAGGTGAAAATAATAGAGAACTCAGCTTTGAGTTTGCCCCTCCAATGTAATGCCTTTTAAGAGACAGGTATTGTGACTCCAGAACAATTCTTCTAATTACTAAAACTAGCAGCATATAATTTCAGGGTCATTAGACATTACATTGAGGTGAGGAGATGATTGTCAGATTTGGGGCTGGAAAAAAGACTGTTCATGTGATTGTCATATGAAGAGCTAACTATAAGAATTATTCCTTTCTTTTGAAAATTGTATTAGAACGGGAAACTTAAAGCATCATAGTAATTCTTCTGAAATAGACTATTTGTGTCTTAGGCGCATTAAGAGCATATGACCAAAAAAGCCTCCAAGCTACATATTGCTTGCATTAGTACACAGTAGCACCACAGAGGGACGTGCCACCCTCCCCTCCCCCCTGAATTCTCGCCAAGATCAATTTCCTAATTCGTCCAATTCGATGAGAATATATTTGGGTAGGGGTGATGGACCTCTAGCAAGACTTGATGTGGGTGTGGCAACCAAATTGCGTCATAACTTTAGGGCGTAGCACCAAAAATCCCCCCAGTCTGCAATAGCTGACTCCGCCCTTGTTTGTGCATAATTCTAGCTTCCCATCACATCTCATCTCTAAATCACTGATTAGTTATATATAACTAAGTAAGCTTGGGGCAAGTATGTCTTCAACATGCATGTGACAGCTGTGTAACCAAACCCATCATATGTCCCCTTTATTCCCAGCACAAGCTTTCCAATACTGTCCAAATAATCGTCTTAAGAAGAAATGCTTTTCATGATAAGTCGCTAGTTGCTGTTGTTTTGATAGGCATCGTGTGATACTTCATGGCTGGGTTTTGTTCATTTCTATATTGGTTAGGAGAACCAAAAGGAACACGAGTTTGATAATTGGATTGATAGAGTATTTTGATATTGCGATTAATTGTTGACATTATATTTTAATGCTTATTTGGATTCTATGATAAAATGAATATAGTATACATAATAGAATTGTTATTATTTTTTCTACTTCTACTCAGATCGCAAAAACATTCATAACAACAACATAACACTATTGCAACGTAGTTAGTTGTCTTGCAATACTTGTTCGCTGGTAATTGCATGGCAATAATCCCCTTTTTGTAAACTCCAAATGTTGAAGACCTTCGAGCAGGAATAATTCATAAAGAATGTCCCATCGCAGGTTAACTATGCCAAAGTTGAACAATTTAAACTAAGCACCTGAAGCAAAAACAAATGAGATTCGTTGCATCCTTGCATTAAATTGTTGCAGAAATGTACTCTTCATGGAGGATGGTTTCATTGGATCAATTCATTCTTGACAGCTATAGTGATGTTATGATTTCCATTATTATTATTAACACATGTGCACTTAACTTAGTATGCTCAAAACTTTTGTTGTCGTTCAAGAACCTGCTCACTAAAAACGTGCTTCGATCTTCCGTTTATTGTAATAGTTCTCTCAAGAGACTTATTATTTCAATTCGTTCTTGGATTGTTCAGATAAATATCATGGTTTAATTCTCTCCTGTCCTTATATTGTCATTTCATTCTTACTTAATTAGGATAGATGTCTTAACTTCATATTCTCCTATACCATTTTCCTAAGGCTATCGTGTATGGGCACGAAAATGGGAGGTTGATTTATTGCTACCTCCTAGCAAAGTCATTTCTCGCGTATTGTAGCCTCGTCTTCTAATTGGTGTTGATGGAGGAGCCTGTGGAATCTTCAGATCTTTTAGATCGCTTTGAAATTTATAACATGCACCACATATGCCATTTGTCTGTTCGAAGCTGACTGCTTTCAAACTGCTCTTATTGTCACCTGTTTGGAAGTGAATACAGCTGATTTTTACTTTTCTTAATTTTAGTCCTTTTAGTCTGATTTGGTTGTATGTTCCATCAGGTAGAGTAGAAGCAACGGTTGGTCTAGATTCAGATTTACCTCTACCTTGGTCTGAGGTCTTGCTAGTGTCCTTTGCTACCTCTGATAAAGTCTTATTCTCACCTGGTCTGGGTGAAGTCCCAAGCCGTAAGATATCTGCATTCGCTTGAAATGCATCTGTTAAGAACTTAGTTACCCTCTCACTCCTAGTTTTAGTCACGCCGTAAGAGTTGGGCATACCTACTGCTATGCTCCTTTTCAAATTACTAACTTGGGCATAAAAGCGCCGATCTTGTAGTTCGTATGTCTTAACAGCAACAGAATTGTTCAGCTCATGACTTTGTTTCTTTTGATCAACCAATGGCATTTGAACAGTCCGCCTTTTATCATTTGGATAACCAAGACGATGAAAGGGCATTTTATTCCATATGGCTATGCCACTGTTGAGCCTTTTATGATCCTTCTTAATAAGTTCTATTGTTGTGCCAATATATCTGCGTTCCGCTTCGTCATATTTTGTAATAATTTTTGAACTATCAGCTATTGCAGTTGTTCCTTTCACTTTCTTAGTGATGGTTGAGGATGCTACATTCCTGACCACCCTCATTTGATCATTACGCCTTTTCAGATCTTCTAATGATAAATTCGCAACACTTAATAGTCCATTACATTTATTCAAAGTTGTTGAATCAAGTGTTGTGAATCTTTGATCATGTTGTCCTTTTTTCAAGGTTGATGGAGATAATTTTCCTTTGATGAAAGTTGTTCTAGGGCGTTTCAAAACTGACCGTGATGTGTCAACACTTGTTTTCTCAAATGTACACCTCTCATTGCAGCTATAGGAGCGTCCATTGTCTTCCTTCTCTTGACAGAGATTACCAGGGATCTCCAAATGTTTAGTAACCCAGCCACTGCTTGATTCCATAGCCTCATAGTGATAGGTTCTATGGTATTAAAGAAATTTTAATGCTTCTTGCACTCGGTATAGTATATGGAACAATAACATAAAATTGACTGACCTTAGAAAACGATCTTTTATAGACCTGATATAGTTACTGAATGGAAAAACTGTAGTAGAGTATTACGCTAGAGCTTAAAATCTTAACGTAGACAAGAGCTTTTCTGACGTAAATCAGCGAATTGTTAGTGACTGGATGTTGCATATCTAAGATATGCTATAGAAATCTCACAGTTTGTGTGCAGGGCTGACAATATCAAATGCTGTGGAACTGGTAAGATTGCTATCAATAGCAATATAGTTGTACCATCTAGAGAAGAAATTCCCTTTTAGAAGATTTAAACATGGTTTTTCAACTTTTTCAATCATACAAATTTTTGGAAAGCCTATCCAATCCCCAACTTTAACAGGACCCCTTTGACAAACAAACTCCCCACTTTTACTAGGACCTCCTGCTTATATATTCTTGTATATTAATTCTAATACATATTCGAATCATATTTTGATATATTTATGCCTTTCAGCTATATTTCGGTGCTTCTTACATCTTTCCTGACATTGACTCTTGTAGCCCTGTCTACAAGTTGCTCGGCAACTTTTCGGCAACTTTCGACTTTTTTAGCAACTTTCAGCTTGTTGAGCAACTCTCAGTGCATCAGAAAACTTTTAAGTTTTTGTGTCTTGATAGTCACAGTCATGCTTCTGCTACGAGTGAAACAATTAAAAAGTGTAGATTATAGCTTGTGTCGAGAATATATCTGTCCAGCCTTTTAGTTTTATTATTAGGTAGCACGTGTTTCTATGAAAAAGCGTCTCTAAGAAACAAGAGGCTATAATAAAGCAATAATTAAGAGAATTTTAAGAATTACAGAAGTTGAACTTCAAACGCTAACTGGAAAAAACTGTGTTTGTAAGAAACATTTTTTATCTAACTAGAAAATATAGAACACCATCCATTACATGCTTCACAAAACCCCAGCATTTTATCTCATTCATCACAGTTGCCTAATCTGGGTTGTTCTTATTAATGAAAATTTTGAAAATGTATGAAACAGTTAAGAAAAATCTGAGATTTATGTGATACAATGTAAAGAAGCATCCAAGCTGACGACAGAAAGTTTATTTCTTTATTTATTTCCAAAATTTAGGTTCGCAACTTTCTTGAAAAGGAGAAACTTTTTTAGAAATTTCGAGCAACTTGTGGACAGGTATAGACACTTAAGTTGTACACTGAGAGGACTTGTCGGTGGTATTTTGTATTTTATTTTGATTCATAGCTCCCTGCTAGTTTTAAACCCCCGCTTGCTGGTGTCTCTCAGTGCTTCCAATCCCCAGTGCATTTCAACTCCCTGGCAATTTCGCACTAAGAGTAATTAATTAATTTGATAGTGAAGCAGGTCCACACCAGCAATGGCTGACTTTAGTTAAACATGCGGAACAACTAGACCATCTGTGTATGCGTGTGTATATATCCATGGAAGTTTTATTTCAGTCGCCCGCAGAGAATGCTACAGTTCTCTCTAGTACATATAGAAATTTATTGCTTTTAAGAGAACCTGCATTGTTGCAGTATTCGTATTCATTTGCACATAACTACTACAATGTGATCAAATATATACTTATACAGTAAAAAAGTATACTAATTAGACATTTTAATTAACTTCATTGATCTGGTAGCCCCTAGGCTTTATCATCATGATCATCGTCACTATCATCATCATCATCATCGTCATCATCATCATCGTCATCGTCATCATCACCATAACTAACTGCCAACATTGTCACTACTGGACCATTGAACCAGTAGCCCGCTTCCTTGTCGAGTAGTGAGACAGTATTTCAGGGCTTTGGTAGATTAGATTTGGCCTTGTCCTGAAAAGATTTATTTCTCTTCAAAACTGTAGTGGTCATAAGTCAGTTTGTCGGTAGATGCATCCATTTATACCAATGCATGCAACAGTGGCGTAGCTTTTCCATTTTCGCTTTAAATCTTCAAAATTTACTGATAACAGGTTGAAGAATCAGCTTCTTCATCTTATCACGAAGATGAATGATGAAAAAATGCATTATATTCTGCAAAAAGGTGCTTTCTGATGCTTCGAAGGGAGTTGGTTCAAACAACCACAACTCCTCTCTGAGAGCAAGTCCCTACAATTTCATTTTTGGAAAAATGCACTCATGAAAAGACGATTTTGGCACATTGGCCTATGCTTAAGGCACCAAGAGAATGTCTAACATAATACATTGTACTATTAGCACTTTGTTTTATTATAGTGACAAACGTGCAGTTTTCCTCCAGGAGATTACTGGATAAATATTAAATAGCTCCATATTAAAAAGAGTGTTAATTGTGTCATGATTTGAGGCACATCGTTTTAGTTTTGATTGTTTTGATTTAGTTTTATGAAACTGGATATTAGTGGCAGCAATATTATAAATTGCAATATTAATCTACTTTTAAGTATAATTCAGTAATCAAATTTGAACAAATACTCACCTTTTACTTATCTTTCGTTTAAGATTTTATGAGAAGCTACAGTCCAACAAACTATGCAAGTAATTGTGAGAATTCAATAATGTTTAGTGCAGGGAGAGTCTCCAATTAGCAACTACTTTCAAGAAGCCAATTGCTTGTATATTTGATATAAGAAAAGAAACCCAACCAGACGGCAGTCAGTAAACACACTATCTTATAAGGCAAAAGTGTACAAGAATATTAAGCCCCAAATGGAGGAGATTCAAGATTAATTTAGGAATAATGCAAGGGTCAAGCTTCATCAAGGCGTTCAATTTTTGTGTATTTGAAATATGATACTTCTTTTGGATCAACTTGCACACTATCGATATAATATTCATTGCTCTGCTCCGCTTTTGTTTTACTTTATGAAGAAGTAAGACATCAACAAAGATTTTAATATATTTCCTTGATTTTCAGGCGAAGCTTGACCTTTGTCGCTTAGAATAATTTTAAAATAATTTATGGTTCCAAAGCAAAAAATTAAAGGTAATGAGGCTTAACATAAAGCGAAGTAATGTAGCCCTATTTAAGAAAACTGTGTACTCGTGGCACCAAATAGAAGGGAGTACAATAAGGAGAAGGTTGTGCATTTGCAAAAAGGCATAGATTGGGGGGTTTTTAATAGATGGGAGGTTAACGTTCAGTAAATAACATGGGGACCCAAAAAGTCAAAATTATTGCAATTAGTTGCTAACATTGTACAAGTGTAAGGTATGGAGCTTGTTTTGGTTTCCGTACTTGCTAATTTTGGTTTGCGCTCACAAAGGCAATGCATTATTCTTCCTTATCCTTTTTTGTAATATTTAGGTTAGTAAAATGCAGGGGGCTTGATTTTTTTGAAAAGTGCGTAGCTGGGGAGCGTGTGATTAATAAATGGAAATTGGTGGTGAAATTTTCAAAATTCTGCAATTGGGGCCCCTTATTATTCGATACCAAAGAATAGTGACGTATGTGGTATTAAACAGACTCATGGGTAGCTTAAGAAACTGACAACAAAGTTTTAAGTAACCAACAGCATATCTGATGATTCTCAATCAGAAATACAATGAATCAGCAATAAGGTGTTAAGGATTGACAATAGTTCTTGGGCAGTTCATTACTTATACGCCAATTGCTCAGTAACATTCTAATCTGGCGCAAAGGCATTATCTGAAAATTTAATGATAATTACCTACAGCTGAATACCAGATCTCCTTGCAGTAGAGAATTTCTTTGCAGAATAGTATTTGAAGGAAAGTACCTTTACTACAAACATAACGTTCATACTGATTGCCATTGACAATGGAATGTCCTTCACTACCTAGACTTTACTTTGAATATTCTCCAATTAATGGCTCCATTGTTATTCACGATCTCTGCGTCTACTTGTTGTTTTATTCGAAACATTTTTTGTGCAACCATTCATTAATGTTTTACAGCAATACCCATAAACCATGCCCTGATACGGAAAAACAGAATTTGACATCGTTTAATATTAATTATTCAAGCAAATTGGCTTAAGAACACAAATCTTCTTACTTTATTTCAAACCAAAAATTTTTATTGACAAGTCGATGTCGACATGTCGGCTGATTCTCAAAAGGGAACTCAGGGAAGAGACGTCATACATATGTATAATAGTTATCTAACTTTAAGGAAAAATAGCCTGCTATGTGAGCTAACATTGAAAATACAGAAGTAACAGCAATAACACCATACAGAATATCAAAAGCATGCTTGCTGGAGTTGAAAAGAAGCTTGGAGATTATAACCCCCGTCCTTGAACTAGCATAATGCTTGAGATAATTATTACGGAAGGCCGAGGTTCCTACATGAGAAAATTAGTTATTAAACATTTAAATGAATGTTTGATATTCCATTTGAGAGAAGAGAACATGTTCTTCTTGGTAGTGACTAGCATTGATACGTTCTCTTGAATTCTTTCCTTAGTTTCTACTCATCACTAACGCTAGAGGTGTGTTGATTTGGGGGTACAAGGGCAAAACTTACAGGGAGTATTGGGTCATGTGAGTCACTCAAGTACTTGACTAATCTTGAAATATATCGTTTTGCAGGGCATAAATAGTAGTACAATGTACTTCAGCAGGGCAGCTTACTGAATCCAGGACCATTGGTCAAGTACTGTTACTAAAAGAAGAAAAACAAGGTCACTGAGGAAAAATATTCTCAGGGCAACCTCTGTCACCCCCTGAAATTTACTAAATTTACATCCCTGTATACTACCTCGAGTGTGAGAAAT
Source organism: Cassiopea andromeda (assembly GCA_018155075.1). Taxonomy (NCBI): domain Eukaryota; kingdom Metazoa; phylum Cnidaria; class Scyphozoa; order Rhizostomeae; family Cassiopeidae; genus Cassiopea; species Cassiopea andromeda. Next base: position 291,624 of record WIPJ01001656.1, read on the forward strand.
TGTAAAGAAGTTTATCAGCCTACTGGGAGCAGTGCTTTCTTGACTTTGTATTAGTTATAGTTGGTCAATATTTTAAATTCAAGAAAGAAACTATTTGGGCACAAATCTATCGAAATGTTGACCCTCTTCAAAGTATCCAATAGGTAATTATTTGATTGCAAATATTATCAAAGTGATTGGTATAAAGAGCAAAGAATAAAAATTTATTCTCATCACCAACTAACTGTTCCAATACACGTTTTGTTTATAAGAATCGTACTCTCTGGCTTCAGCCTGGATGTTTCCTAATATTTCGCAAAATCCAGCTTTTATATTTTTCTTAAATGTATGTAAGCACTTCCAATGACCATAATAACCCAGACACAGAATAGCGACCCAGATTAGGCAATTATGATGCAAAAAAGAATACTCAGATTTTATGAGATAGAGTGGATGTACATTTTATTTCCTTGTTAGTTTGATATTTGATAAAGAATTTGCAAGTAAAAACAGTTTGAAAGTTATTATTTTAACTCAGCTTGCCTCTTAATTTTTGCCTAATTTTAGCCTCATGTTTCCTATAGGCTTATGGCCCCCTTTCTACGAAACAGACATTAAAGCAATCGAAAATATCCAGAGGAGAGGAAGCAAGTTAGAACCTAAAGTAAAAAATTTGGGCTATGAACAAAGACAAAAGTGTTCGGACATTGCAAGTTCGGTTTATCGTATGTCTCGGGGTGATATGATTAAGACATAAAAAGATATGTTGGGTTTTTATAATTTAAAACCTGCGCTGAAGATGGATGCAAAAGGAAAAACCAGGGGATATAATACTATGATCTTTACTGACAGATATGATAAAATTTTACAGCATCTGAGTTGTACATGCATGGACTCTGCTTCCAGAAAGTATAGTTAACGCCAAGTCATTAAGCACATCCAAAAAGGAACTGGAAAATTGTTTTGGAGATAAAAAATACTCTTACGATCCATGTTTATTTTCCTTTTTGGATATTAAATATCATGTTCTTAGTATTCAATGAATAATTTCATTAAATTAGTATTCAGTATTATTTTAAAGTAGCGATTTGGCTTAAATTTTATGCAGACCCTTTGGCATTAGCTTTTAACCTTGCAACTAATAATTTTGAACCCCCCTCCCGATTAATAACTAGGAGATCATTTGGGACTTGAGAAGGTCCTTCCACCTTGCAAATTGCTTTTCTATTTTTCCATTTAACCTCCATCAAATAAAAACTACAAACCAACAAATCTAGTCACCATGTACTTCATCCACCCTCAGCACAGATCACAGATCACTGATCACTGACCGCAGTGTCACAGCGACACTATAATGTTTATTTTCAGCATACAAATTAGAACTGTAATAGGAATTTGGTCTAAGCAGCATATATTTATGCTACGTTATCTTATAGACATGTTTTTTGTAATAAAAAGAACGTGTATTATAGAATAAGCTTACTTTTTTATATAATGAAAACTTGGAATTTTATTAAATTTATCAATACTATCAATGATACGTTTGCTTATAAGTAAGCTATTTTAAAACAAAAGTCAAATTTTTGAAATCTTGAGGATTTTGGAATGTGCACTCATTTCTCACAACATCTTGAGAAAAAGTAACCATGTATTCATCAACCATTAAACAGTCAATGTGGACAAACATGCCGAAGGAGCTCTAACGAATGTAAGTTTAATCTTGAACTGGATTTAAGTTACATGGACTTACAAGCCTTATTAAATAGGCTCAATTAGTTAGATATTATATATATATATATATATATATTCAGCGACTTCTCTTTTACTTAAAAATCTTTCGCAGCCAGACTCAGATGACTTAGTGTCCATTTGTACTACTGACGGCACAGAAAACTGTAACTATACATTGTTGTCAATGATAGAAAATGTACTTTTGTCCACAATCAAAAGAATGTGTAATAATCACAATGAAATAACCACATTAGATTCTTTCAAAGTTCTATTTGTAGGATAACTGAGGGGCCAATATTTCATCAGTTGTGGCGTTGAGGGGGGTTAGAGAGGGCTATATGCTAGCAGTGGTGGTGTTGCGAGAGGACTGGGGGGACATTTTCCTTCACTTCTCACAAAGATGAATGTTCTAATTCGTCCAAATTCAATCAGAAAATGTTAGGGGGTAGGGTGAGGGAACTCTAGCAATATTTGTAAATGGTGTGGCAACAAGATTTCGTAATAAATTTAGGGCGTGGAACCCAATTTCCTCTCATAGGAAGGTGAAAAGCCCCTTTTCGGGCTGAATCTCATTACTTTATGCTGGTGGAAGAGATTCAACAAATATTCTAATTTTCAATTAGCTTTGGAGTTGCCACGAGGAGCAGGAAGAGCGAAGGTGATGCTGTTGCGTAGCGACGCTCCGAAGGCGCTCGTTAGATTGTTGTTTCTCTAACTAGTACGAAGGACGAAATTTTTGATATTGGTACATTAACCAAGACACTGGCCAGTGAGAGCCCCAGAAGCCCTCAATAGTTAGAGAAGTATGCTGTAGCTTGCTTAGCATTGTTTTATGTAATAGTAATGGATTTATTTTGGACTAAATTACTCACAAACAGTATGTTGCGAATATTAGCAATATTTTGTTGCAAACTCAATTTCTAATTTCCCAAGCTCTGCAGCTTTTTCGTACACTCCATCTTTTCAGTAGATTACTTAGGCTGTCAAATAGTGAAATGAAAACTGGAATGGACGTGCATAACTCTAGTGATACCCTTACCAACAAAACAGAGTGACTCTGAAAGCTGGAAAAAGAGCAACTTGCCATAGGATATTTAAGACACTGCAGGAACATGCCCCCTTGTCCAAACTCTATGAGACTATCAGCTATTCTATAAAAAGTATTGTCAATAATTCATGCACGGTTACAGAAAGCAAACATCTAGAATGGCCTAATGTGCTATTCATTCTTTCTACCTACCAATGTCAATCTATATCTTGCAGTAATGGATTGTAAAAATGAACTGATGTATAACCCAAAGAAAAATCCATTTATTTCAAAACCATCCAGAACCCAGAAATTGAAGGTGTGTATAGAGCTGTTTTTATCACCTCATTTGGATTAATTTTAGGAGACCAGTTCTCTTAGAGGCTCCTTTAAGAGAACTGGTCTCCTGGTACTTCAAACTCATTTTTGCACAAGGACTGTTTTAGGCATACTTTCATATTGAGCAGTCTGGGTAGTTTGACAGTATATGAGAGTTCATGGTTAAGTAAATAGAAAGTTAAAATAAACATATATTTCTTTGGATTTTTTGTCTAGTACACAAGGCAATGCAAGTAAGCTGGGGGCTGATCCATTAATTGTCAGCTATCACAGGCAAGAAAAATTGTCAGATTTCATTTTGTTAAAAATTTTTTAAGGACCACATTGAAACCTTTGACAGTCCTGATCTGGTCAGGTCATCTGTCTGATACCTCTGTCCAAGAATCAGTAAGCTTTGGAGCATTTTTGAGGCATTGTTGCAACAATAAAGATATCTATATTTCCCCTGGACAACAATTCAAGCATTATAACGGACAGTAATAATTATAACTGCATTTCATGTTTAGAAGAATACCATTTTTAATATCATTTTTTGCATTTCAGGTTATTTTCTTTGGCATTCTTGTTCTGCTGAGGGCATGTTTAATGTTTGGTCTTATTATTTTTGGCTCTTTGATTGGGGTTGTTTGTAATATTGGTGTTGGTCAACAGCAAGTTCCTGAACCCCATACTGGATATAGAAGGTATTTCATGCTTCATTTTGTTGTTTTTCTGAAGGGGGTTCATTTTGCAGTTATCACCTGGATACTCTGCTAGCCATGTTAACTGATTTGTTAACTGATTTTCAAAGAGATTTGATGAATTGTAGCAATATGAGTTTTTGGCAACCAAAGTAATGTCTCAGAATTTTACTACCATATTGCTTTGTTTTGCTTTTAATGGATTTTGTAAGCATTTTCTTTTCCATTAGCAAGGATATTACATTTATGCTCGATAGACACATCATTTTTTAGTTGGTAGATATATTTTAGGGTAGAATATTTTGCTTCGGAGCATTGTCTTGAATCACCTTGAGAGTATATGTAATTAATCATACAGCTGGATGAAATGTTATGGAGTGGCAAAATCTATCAGTACCATCAATTTGGGGATCAAAATCCTTATTTAATTATTTATATCTCTAGGTCAATAATTCTATTTGGGCAAATACATGCAGAATTGTCCATTTAGGGAGTATTGCCCCATGTGCCTCATTGCTTGTGTTCAATACTTTGCCACTCAGTTGATAGCCTGCAACTTATAAAAACTTTCGTACAGATAGATGCTATAAAGTGTGTTTTTAGGGAGTGCTGTGAGAAGTGTAAAAATAGGAAAACCATATAAAAAAAATAAAAAATTTTCCTATCCAGCAGATTAACAGAGATGGAAAATTCAGTTGACTGCTTTCTAGTTTGATGGGACTTCACCATTGATTTATGATAACCTAATTTATTTTCTGTTTTATTATGGAAAATGATGAATTCACTGGGTAGGCCATAATTTACCAGAATATGTGGAAACAAGGGCATCCTATCCTTGGCAGAGGAACTAAATAAACCAAGCAATTAAATCATTCCTTATGTAATCAATGCTCAAAATTCCTCACCCTCTCAGATTTAGATGAAATTTAGCTCATGTACTAGTATCAGTGGCATGAAATTATGCTAATTTTGAACTTAATCTGACCTCTGGTTTCCAAAAGATGGTCTTCTTTATTTTATCCTGTTCACTAGAATCACGCAACCTCCCTTACCATAAAATAGCAATGTTTCATCTACCAGAGACTTTTTAACGAAGAATAAGGTATCATCCGAGTTTTTGCCTTGGTTCTAGATAAGTAGCAGGACTTTTGGCTGAGTTAATAGCATATAGAATTCTTATACCTTTTAGCATATTGTGTCCTGTTTGAAACTGTTTGCTCATTTTTGAAAATAGTGTTATCAATTATAAGCTAAATAAAAGCAGAATTTTTGTTTTTTCACAAAATTCCTCTTCACATAAAATGCACATTAATTTTAACTTTAATGCTTTTGTCACAGGTTTGGACAAGAGCTACTTTCAAAGCTAGCAAACTGTCTTGCATTTGTCATGGGGTATCTCTACATAAAGAAAAAAGGAAAACTTGCTAGCTCAGAAGAGGCACCAGTTGTTGTAATAGCACCACATTTTAGCTTCATGGATGGAATCTTTTGTGTTGCTATTGGTCATTTGACTTATATTTCCCGAGATGAAAATAATCATGTGCCAATATTTGGACGTAAGGTTCATTTTTTGTTCTGAATGTTGTTTTGAAATACAAATAAGTCTTTGCTGAAGAAAGCTATGCATGTACACATGAAAAGCCAAAATGAGCATTTTCAGCAAAGGTTTATTTCAGTAAGAACATAACTGACAGTTCACACTAGGATTGATAAAAACTATTTGCGTATTGTAGAAATTGGGCAGATTTTAAAATTTTAGCATTGTATATAACCAACAGACAGAGGTGGTGCCAAGAATTGTCTGATGGGGGGGCTTGCTCTTCCAGTGAGGGGGTGAAGATATGGTTAGTAGGGTAGTATAAATGGCAAAAGCTCCAAAAAATAGTTTTCACCTTTTGCTGGTTAGCTTGCATGCTCCGACGGGAGAGGGGAGGGATGCTGTTAGACAGCATCTTGCTATCATATGACAAGTGGGCTAGCCCGGTAAACTTGAACATCGCTTTCTTCAGCCGAGATTCTGGCGAGGCGGGCTGCATTTTTCTCATATGATAGCTCCAGCCCGGTTCACAGGAGTAGATTTCATGCTGTTTTTATTCATTTTCTTGTCATTTGCGAATTTTTGAGATGTTATGTGACCAATGACCTGAAACGATCCTTGCTAAAACATTCAAATAATAGCGAGCTGATTCTACCCCGGTTTACCTAGCCCATAAGATTAGGCTCTTAGCCCTCCTATGGCACCACCCCTGCAAACAGATGTGGAAAATAACAAATTACATGGCCTCAGTACACAGCTCCCACGAATTTAAAAACAATTTTCGCAGTTTGTTTACTATGTAGTTTGGGGTGGCCAACCCGCGGCTGTTTCCCTGGTTTCATGCAGCTCCTACACTCAAATTGATATTTGTGTTTCTTATGTATGTTTACTACGCTGCAAATCAGTGAGAAGTTTCGTGTGAGAGGAAGGTATGGGGGTGATGCTCATGTGTCCCATGAATTTGATGTGGCTCTTTGTGGTATCATAATATAGAATAGTGCTCTTAGCCTCTCTCTGGTTGGCCTCCCTGATGTACTTAAATGTTCTGTTGGCATTCACATTTGCCATACAATCAGGCCTTGTCATTTAACTTGTGCGATTGAATGCGCACGCACCCGCACACGTCAAAATCAACTTGCACGTGCTGTTGCCAGCATTCGCGAAAAGACGTTTTGGGCACTTGCTGTTTACCGTAGAAACTGATGATGTCATTTGGAGAAATGCTTTATGTTTACCGCGTGAACTAGTTGCTTTCGTTTTTGAGCATGTTTGCTTGATAAATTTTATTTTGTTTATTTTACATTGTTTCCTGATATGATTCCCGCAGAAGTGTGTAGAGCATTGTTAGCAAGGCAGTCGCACGAGCAAAATCATTTGCTTGAATTACAAACTATGAAATGTTGTAGAAAGGAAAAAGTTCAAGGAGTCACCCAGAAGCATTTTTGTATGTCAAATTTTTTATTTGTGTCACTTTTAAGGACAAACTTTAAAGTTCCATTTTTTGCAGATATGGTTAGATTGCTTCAACCAATATCAGTGAAGCGAAGCAAACGTTCAGCCAAAGAAGAAACAGTTAAGGAGATTTTAAGGCGTGCCAGAGCAAAAGGGAGGTGGTCAAATATATGCGTGTTTCCTGAAGGTAGGTTAGCAATGTTGTGCAACATACTTTGAAATCGTTGATTTTTTCCAATGACTCTAAAGAGTAAAGTACCATGAGTTCTGACCAAGGCATTATGTGTCAGTTTTTCTCTGTCATGGAAAAATTTGCTTTTACCGTCATAGACGGGTCTACCGGAGGTCGAAGGGATGCTACACCCCCATCACTGTTTTCATCCAATTCGGTATATTCAGCAATATTTTTATACCATTGGGTAGATCCTGCAATGTTATCGAACCATTCAGTAAACTTCAAACTATTTACTGGATTTTTAGTACAGTGACTGCTTATGTATTGTCAATGCTTGTGCTTTCTGCAATAACGAAAATGAAAAATGGACATGACTTCATTTCAGTAGCATCTGAAGGGTGCGTGGGCCAGCAACCATCATAATTTTACATCCCCAGCAGTTATCTACTAAGTCCGCCTGAGTTTTCTACACTGCTACTTATGCTACTGAATGCATGCAAAGTGTAGATGCTCATCTACTGTGCGAATGGTCGAAAGCTCGAGGCATCTTGAAAGCTCAGTGTGCTCACTCACTGTCAAACGAACGGTGGTTGGAGATATATTGGAAACGCTATGAAGTCAGAAGTGACGAAGAAAGGTACTAGCCTTCTTGCATCACATACTGGTAGCCAAGCATAAGTATCCTCTACTTTAGGCCCATGTTCTGCTTGGGAACGTATAAAGTATTTCGTCTTTACCATTATTCTGCTACTTTATGGTAGGATGTGTCATTTTATAAAGAATTCGTCCCACTTTACACATGAGCGTAGTTGTTTTGTGTGGCTCCTAAGCTGCAATTTGCAATTGAGAGAAAAACTTCGAATATAGCATTGTCTCGACTTTCACAGTCAAAAACAATGTATGGTGTATAGCAACGGTCAATACCCTCCCGCCCTGGAGCCAGATCCAGCCCAATCTACCACCCAACTCGTCCGCAGTGCTAGCTGAAAACTTGCTTTTAAACTTGTATGATATTTTCGCAAGATGCAGATCTTTGTTTTATATTTTACAGTTTTTGTAGTCTACCTATTTCCTTTTCCCCATAGCAGCCCCCAAATGAACAGGACTACCTAAGATTGGGTTCTATATTGCTAAAATCTGGCTCCCGCAAGGTTAGTTTATACCACGCCTTTTCGTTTTAGGCGGGCGATTGCCCTTGCCCGCACAACATCCCTCGCAAGCCTATTTACACGGGCGATTGATCGCCATTGCAACAACCTGGTTTAGCCCCCAACAATTATAGCTCAGTACACTGCGGAACGTCAAAAGCTGTATGCGCTTTGAACAGTGAGCTCTAGGGATATTAAAGTTGCTTTTAATTTTTGCTGTGTTAGCTGTTCGTTCTGCGCTGTTTTGCCACTGAGCTGTTAGTTGATTGCTGTCAAGCTGGGATGGTGCTAGGAGTGTACTGATGTGTTTTCCTGAGTTGTATACTACTGTGCTTTGTGTTAATGTAGCATATATCTTAAAAATATCGATATTTGCCTCTATTTTGGACATTTTGTTTAAAAAATAGCGACAACCATGCCTTTTCTTAAAAATGATAAAGACTTTGTTGCCAGACCCATAACTAGCATGCTCTAGCTGTTTGGGGATGCCTAGGCTGATTTGTGAGAGCAATGTACTGCCATTGTGACAACTTTTTCAGGAAAAGGTCTGGTTTATAGTGAATTTGGCCCCGTAGCCAAGAAATGTCGGTGACCCCTGTTGTATAGCTTTAGCGTTTAGTAAATCTATGGGCACTCTTCCCTACTATGTACAAAAGAAAATAGCTCTCCAACTTCTTCAAAATCGAGCTTGCTACATAATCAATACGCACGGATTAAATATAATTTGTGTCTCATTCCTGGTTAAACGTAGAATATGTTATCAATTTCTATAGGAACATTGTGACCTATAAATTATGAACAAACTTTGCCCAGAAAACTTTTTCAACAAATTCCTCCCAAGATATTCGGCTTCGAAATATAGTACACGGCGCTGTCGAGATCTATAGATACCCAGAAATGGGACTGAATTAGCAAGAAAAAAGATTTCATTACTCAGATCTGACGGCTTGGAATGATGTACCTGCTGAACCACGTGAGTTGCCTACCCTAAGTAGTAGCAAAAAACCACTGAGAGCATGTTTGCAGGTCTAGACACAGAAGTTAACAACACGAATAGCTGGAAGATCAACGCTTGTTTATAAGGTCAAGTTTTTAGCTCTCATTATCTAATCTTAATTCACTATGGTCTTCTGCACAAAATATATTATCAGCAAATATTTTCAATTTTTCTGTAAAGTACATGAATAGCACTCTCCCAGTACAGACTATTGTCTACAAATGGGGCCTATCATCTTTATCTGACTGTTCTTTCCTCCTGACACAAGAATCTCTTCTGCCTGTCGTTTCTGTTTGCAAAGTTTATAGTCAACAGGGCCGCAATACTTGGTTACACGATTCCATCCTCTTGTTCATTGCCATAACATTTCAATCTGTACAACACACAAAACTTTTTGCTGACATCCCTGGATATATCAGCTCTTCTGTTGTCACTGGGGACGATTTGCAGCCCGGGCCACTTATTTCAATTTCTGATGAGTGGCTTTACATTTTAGAATTGACCGTGAGTTTCGAGTATAACCTAAGGACCAATGCTAAAAGAAAGGCACAAAAGTATAGGGATCTGATACAGCAACAGTCAAACAAATTTACAATCGTTAAGTTTATAAACTTAACTCTAGGTATTTTGATAAGTGTACATCTGATTTCCTTGACATGCTGACAAATTCAAAGTTTGATACTGCAACCAAAAGCTACATATTAGTGAAGATAGCTACCATAGCAATCAGATTATCTTACTACGTCTTCTGCAGACGAAACAGAGTGGCCAGATCCTGAACTCCTATCTTACTAACTTACATTAGCCTATTATATTCAAACCAAGTAGTAAATCGTAAACTACCTAGTATATCGTGAGGTTTTCAACTGTATGTAAAATATTTTCAATTACATGAGGATTCCATTAGTATTATTCTCTTTAGAAACATAAGCATTTTGTTTATATACAGAGAATAATGTTGACACCTACTATGTGTCGTGATGATGCTATCACAAGCTTTCTCGTATTAGGTTCAAATAATACTACTCCTTCAACTTCATTGAAGTTTTTCTTTCTGTTACTTTTCATTGTTAATTCATTTGTTCTTATTTATCAGGAACAACCACAAATGGACAGAGCCTCATAACATTTAAACCAGGTTTGTGCTAAACGATATTGCAAGTTTAAATGGTAAACGAATTCTGTGGCCATGGTTAGACTTTGGATATTCCTTTTGAGTACTTGTTTTATGCCCGAATTCCTGAGTGTCGTGGAGATTATACCTATTACGTGGATATTCCTTTTGAGTAATTGTTTTGTGCCTGGATTCCTGAGCATCGTGGAGATTATACCTATTGCGTGAGCTATATTATGAACCGCAAATAAATTGTACTGATTGACTACGATTTCTTTTACTGATGAAACCAGGGGTCTCTCGCGTTCAATTATTGCCTTTGGGTGTTTTTTCAAATGTAGTTTCAATGACGTCATGTATAGTTTTGATGATTTTTTTTTACCATAGGTGCCTTTTTAGCTGGGGTTCCAGTTCAACCAGTTATTTTTAGGTATCCTAAGGTATTATTAGCTAGTTTAGCTCGTTCTTACTCTCTATTCTACCTCTTTATGTGTGATTAATTGTAATAAATCTTTGTAGATGAAGCTATGTTATTGGCTTTGATTGTTTGCTCTCTTTTATAACACAATAGAATTTTTGGCAACTTTACCTCTTCCATTTCAATGGCATTTGTGACGCAGGACAAAACTTATGTTGGCGTTGTTACTAGTGCTTTTAATTTATGTCTTGTCTTATTTCTGAATTTGACGTTTGTTTTAACACTGCAGCATTCGAAGGAATTTGTTCAAACCTGTGTGTCAGATATTCAGAATTGTATTATATTTTGCTTTGTGAATCATGAATTTTAAAGTGCAGAGTTTTTCTGAGGGACTAATTTGCGTTAATTTGAAGTATTTTAAAATAATATTAGTTACGCTCTATTGCGTCTTTTCATGCTTGATTAATGGCAATAAATCTTTGTAGATAAAGCTTTGTTATTGGCTTTGGTTGTTTGCTCTGGCTTATAACACAATAGAATTTTTGGCAACTGTACCTCTTCCATTTCAATAGCGTTTGTGCCAAAGGATATCACTTATATCGGCGTCGTAATGCTAGTTCTTGTGATTTATGTCTTGTCTCGTTTCTGAATTTGAAATTTATTTTGGTACTGCAGCATGTGAAAGAATTTGTTCCAACCTTTGTTTTAGATATTTAGAAATGTTCTATGCTTTGTTCTGGGGAAAATTGCTTCGTTTGCTGAGATATTTTCTGAGGGACTAGTTTGCCTACTGAACGGAACTTTAGTTGGTGAAATTTTTATATAACTATGCAGAATTCCATATTATTTCATTTTCTGGTAATGTTTTGGTTTGCTCTTTAAGGATGCAATTGCATGGACTTGGATCGCACCACCTACGTATGAAAATTATTTAGTACTTTCTATCCCTTTTACTATCACAAGAGCTGCGGTATGCTCATTATTTTAAAATATCATGACTGATGATGGCCCATGATTGGGTTGAAACGTATCGTGAATGTGTCAACTAACATTGAATAAAATTGTATATGGCATTGTTGAATAATATAGAATTGTCGAATAATATGGAAGTGTCGACATAATTCGATCGAAAGAAGGAAAAATTAAATGGTGTCTATTTTGTCGTGGTACTTATATTCAAGTTTATACATAAAATTTATAAGTCAAGTTGTGTTGTGTGGTTGACCTCTCTACATATTTCCCAGTGTCATTTTTCATTGGTTGGTTGAAATGAAGAAATAAAACAAATCTAATGCACTATATATTCTTTAAGAAATTATTTCCAACTGTTGCCAACTAGAGATACAATGTGGTTCCTAAATTTTCAAGACTGTTACATTTCAACCCATGAAATCATGTTTTTTTCATTTTCCAGTTTGCATCAAATAGCTTATATCCTTTCCAATATTAACAATCAGTTTGAAATTGAGGTAAGTGAAGGTTTTCATATTATATGGCTACTTCCCCCTCAGTATTTACTGTGCCAGTTCCCATTGCCTGCAAATTCATAACATCCACGACTCATTGACTTCGTTGACCAATAAGTTTAGGCTTTGATAGCGTGAGTAGATGAATATATCGTATAAAACTTCAGAGTATGTTTATTTCCCCATTTGCATAGCCTAGTTAATAGATTTCTTTCTTCTGAGAGTCTAACTATTTAAGTTTGAAGTAGAATTTAAATAATTTCTCTTTTCTACACAGTTTTTGCCAGTTTATAAGCCAAATGAAGAGGTATATTGTTAATTTGTGACCTGAATTGGTTTTATTTAATGTTGTAAAACATAATGTTTTTTCTAGATGTTAAACATTACTTTTATCAGCGTCCCTTTAAGTATTTCCTTCTCTCATTTCTATGCAGTTACTATCGTTTTCTTGGAAGGTTATGTATTTTAAACTGAGCGGTTTTCTTCAACTTTAGTGTCTTTGTACGAGAATTTTGTGGTACTCCTTCAGATATGTTGATTTTATATTCAAGGAAAAACAAAATCCAATACTGTTCGCCAATAATGTTCGTAAAATTATGGCTGAGTAAGTTTGCTTATGTCTGTTCTTATGGTTGTTTTTGGATACAGCTATGTACTTGTTGAATAATTTTATAAATGTAATAATGGACTGAGTAAATTCTGCAAGAGTGGTTTCTGTTTTCACAAATGTATGAATGGTTTCTGTTTTCATAAAATTGTTTCTGAACTTCATAAATATCAATTTCAAAACCACAGGAATACTTGTTTTGATACCAAATGCAACAAATACAGCCTATTTTGCCTCAATATAGCACACTTCATTAAATAGTGAAGAAGTTGCATTTTGTATCGATTTGAGTGGCAATGTATCTATAAATTGGAAATTTGATTTATTTAAAGAGCACTTGATGTCCCAACTTCTGAACATAGCTATGAAGACTGCTGGCTGATGCAGGAAGCTATTTCAAAAGGTTTGCCAATGGAAGCTGGTTTGGTGGAGTATTACAAAGTAAATGCAGATTTGGGGTTAGTGAGAGTTAGTTTGATTAGCTTTCATGCGATTTATGGTATTGTACTTACTAGATATCACTTCACCTCACCCTTTCAAAGATCTCATTTATTGTAGTGAGTATACTTTCCGCACATCTTCATCTAGCTATTTGCTTAATGAATCAGTTATTGACCTCCTCTTAGTTAATTCACTTATAGGTTCCTTCCTTTAGTTTTAGCAACTCTTCTAGTACCTTCGTTTCCTTTGCAAATTTTAACATTATCTCATTTTATGTATTTACAGCACAGGCTCTCTTAAGATTTTGGATAGAAAAACTATAGTGCCGTTTGTTCATGCCACTCAATTTAAGTAAAAGCCATTATGTTATATCATAATAGTGTAGTTGCGTCAAGAGTTTCTTCATAAGTTGACACTGACGTGGTAGTTTGAAACTAAGTTTTTTGAATCAACTACAAGCATTTTTTTCATGAAAAACAAACTTCTTGCCTTCAGCCTAAATGTTTCTTGATATTTCTTCAAATCCAGCCTGAAATGTTCCTTAATTGTTTCTTAAATTCTAAAGACTTCAAACAACAATAGTAGCCCTCATTAGGCAACTGTGATGCAAGAAATAGGATGTTCAGGTTATGTGAGGCATGTAATGGATGTGTCTATTTTGCTTCTCGTTTGATAAAAAGTCTTCTTGTCAAACATTTTTTAAAGCTATGTTTTGAAACTCAATCTGCCTATGTTTCTTCATTGTTTCTTAATTTTTGCCTAATCTCAGCCTCGTGTGGCTAATTGATATGTTTCATATAAGGCACAAGACACGTACATTGAGAACCTATTGGTGCAATATATCATTGCTTTAATTTGTACTTTGTTTTATGTTTGTAGAAACTGCAGCATTAGGTTTGGGAATTTAAAATTGTGTTAAGGCTCATAAGCAATTGTTAGGAAGGCATTTGTACTTGTTAGGAAGGGTTTGAGTTCATATTAAGATGTGCCATAGTACTTCCAGCTCCATTCCTAATTCCAATGTTTGACAAAATTTTCATGCAGAAATTTTATGCCATTATTTTGAAAATACCATCCTCTTAGGACTGGTTTTTTGCGCAAGATCCAATATAGTACTCTTATTGATCTCAATACTTTGAATTCTTTTGTTTCAGTTTAAACGTAGCCATTTTCTAGCTCAATCCGTGGTTCATTTTAGAATCAATTTTGAGAAGCTGAAAGAGTTACTTGGAAGATTTGCTCAAATTGATAGCAACAAAGATGGTTATATCACTTTTAATGAATTAGCTCAATATATGAACGATAGTACCACTGAAAGAGTCCGTTGGATTTTCAATAGGATTGATCAGGTATGTACCTGATATCAGTTTTACCTATACCCACCCAGTACTTTCAACGGTTTTGAAGTAGGATATGCGTTTATTTACGCCACAACCACCATATACTACCTTTGCCGGGGCTAGATGCTGCCAATGTAGAGCCGAATTTTCGATAGAGTTAGTCAGTTTGGGGACTGCTGTGGCAAGTATCAAATTGGCAAGCCAAAAGAATTGCAAAATGTGAAACAAATATGACCACTTTGACAGACAGCATATTACTTTAAATGCAGTATTTCCTCAAGTACTGGGACCTGGGGTGGCAACTGGGAATAGAGGTTGGTGACCCCTACCTTGAGGTAAATGAGAAAATGAAGCTGTTCCACCTTTGTTGGACTTCTTACAACGACAAGCAGTTTTTCAAACTTTCAAGCGTCATCCCTTTACATGACACTATTGCAATAAAATAGTGGTTCATGGATGGCGCAGAAAGTTTCTTCATGTCTGGGCCCGTATTCAGATCTATTGTGAAGAGGTTATATTTTAGCAGAAATTTTTTAAATTTCCTTCAATGAAATACGATTTTGGCATGTAGCTTAAACCCAGCTTGTGCGGCGTATTTCACATATGTCGGATCCAATTGTCATATTCGACACATGTAATATACGGCATTTGACTTTATTACATACGACTTTTTTATTACAGTCGACTTCTATAATTAAATTTTACCACGTCTGTCGTGTTAATGCCTATGGATTTCTTTCAAATTGAAGAGTTTCCTTTTTCAACATATCTGCTATCTCTCTTTTCAGGAAGAGCGCGGCGCCATAGACTTTCGAAGTTTCGTTTACGGGCTTTCCCAAGATGATTTCACCGTGGAAGAGGACCTGTTCTAATTGCACCTTTGTAAACAGAAAATTTTGTTTGCATTCTTTCCCCCCGTTTAGGTTTTAAATTCCCATTCGTTTATTTCTCTTTTGGTTATTTTTAACTTATAATGAAAAATTATTTTTCTTCATTCTTAAATGCATTTTTAATTAATGCTCGGTATACGAATTTTGTCTTTTGTTGTCCCTAAGCCCTGCTTTTGTTTGATTGTTGGTTTCAAGGTTATTTTTTCTCAGAGATTGGTTACTTAAATTCCAGCCATTACTTTATTCCTTTGTATCTACTTGAAGATGAAAAAGCTTTACGTAACCTTTTCCCTCTTTATTTCATACTGCGAGCTGGTTCTTGAATATTTCAATGCCATGCCGCAGACAGCTTGCATTCGTTGAATTTCTTGACTCTAGGTTGTCAATAAAAGCATGAAAGCATACAGTGCTGGTTAATCTGTTGATTCTTTATTTCAATCTAGCTATTTATAGTTCACTTTTTCTGATAAAATGGTAGTGCTCAACAACTCAAAAGCTAAGAACTATGCATTTATAAATTTAAACTATTTGTTTGCAAATTGATAAATATGCTAGTTTTGTTTATCCCTAGCAGTTTTCTATCTAGGAGTTGCCTGATTTTTTTGGTGTCTATCCAAATTTTTACGCGCTCATTTAATGTGAGTAAACAAGCTGAAATGTATTTTGCATTTTCACACCGAAATCGTGCAGCTAAGGAGGTTTCAATAGTGGGCAAAATGACTTTCTTTTGGAAGACTCGTGTAGCCATAATGCCAAAGGAACTGAACAGGGGAAATGCAGAGGATGCTGTAATGAACCTGAGATTCTGACTGCAGCAGTTCCTAGGTCCGTACATAATTGATGAGCTAGCAAATGGACCAAATAAAAGTCTCGGCTTAGAGAAACATTTCTCGTATATCGTTATGTTCAAACCCGGTGAAAATGATGAATCCTCTTGTACTTTTTCACCTAATCAGCCAATGAAGGCTAGCTTTAGCTTCATTGAAAGCATGTGTACCCTGGCTGCTGAAGAACCAATTTCCACCTTCCTTTCAACTTGGACAGTTGTCATTTCATTAGTAAAACGCATGAGGTCCTCATAAATTTTCTACCAAGCACAAGAGAGGAATCTAGCAAGCGATTTGGGTTCAAGCAACACATCATACTATGGAACAGAAATACAGTAGTATCCCGATATAGCGAACCCACGATATAGTGAGTATCTCGATTTTATGAACCGGTCCATTTCCCCTCGTTTTATTCTAGTAAAAGCTTTTTAAATCCCCTCTATATTTAGAACCTGTGGTAAAGCGAATTTTCGGTTTTGCGAACCAACTTTTCTCTTTACCGTCAGCTCAAGTAAAGCACCATAATGAACAGAAAGCAAGCTAAACCTTTCAAGTATCAAAATTATAACTGTGTACGAAGTAATTGTCGAGCGCAGTAAAGCAGTAAATTTGAACTTAAAAACTACATCATTTAACGTTTAATTTTTTGTAGCGTTTACGGAATTATTTATGAAATGTTTTTATCGTCTTTGCCAAGATGATTCAGTGCAAACGATGCGTAGAAAGTGGCAGCAATTTCTGATCACTGACTTTTTTAAAAATTCTAAGAACAATTATTATTGAGAACTCCACGAAATTGCACTACGGCCAGACTTTTTAACTACCTGCTAGATATTATAAAGAACTATTCGAGCTACAACACCTTTCTAACATTGTAAAAGAAATTACTGATTAATAGAGCAAAGCAGCACAATTAACATTATGAAAACAAGAGGACAAAGCGATCTTTTGGAAACATCACTTTTACCTTTTGTTTTCGTAATGATTAATTTTGTTTTTCTAACATTTAATTCTTACAATATATATTGTAACTTTAACAGCGAAAAGCCTTCATCAATGGACCTGTTGAATATTCTTTAATATTGTTATCATTATCATCATTTTCTCCTATTACCTTTTTACATTGTAATCCCGAGCTTTTAAGCACACGTCACAAGGGTGTTCAAACCGGGGGGCTGGGAGGACTGTTCCCAATTATTTAAAATAGCGTGTTTCACTATTTTTGCCTGAGCTTATATCCGACGTTAGTGACAAGGCACCTCTACTTTGACAGCGTTTTCGACGCCTCTGCGTCAAAAGACCACTACAAACTTAAAGTTGCTTTTCTTAGGGCCTGATTACGTGGGTGAGTTGACCCGTGTCTGGCTCGTGTCTGGCTCTGTGACCTAGCTCGACTCCCTGGTCAAATCCTTATTGACAGCTATGTCGCAATTACCTGAAGTGAGGCAACCCGGCAAGGCGGGTTAGCTCGCTTTTTGAAAGTGGGTCAACCCGGTAAAACGGGTTAACCCTTCTCATGTAATATCGCAAGCGTGTCAGCTTCGGGTTCACCCACTGCATACGGATGTGTTTTGACCATTTCTATGGCTTTAATCATGAATGATATAGGTGATATGGTTGCTGTATGTTCGAAGAAATTTACTGGGACTTCGAAAATGGTGGAAACTTTGATAAATTCATTGATTGGTATTTTGGCGGTGATAAACAATGTCAACACGAAGAGAAACAATGGAAAATGGCATGAATCAACACAATATCAATGTTCTGACATTTGTCCGTAGGAATATTCAAGCGCGAACTAAGTGAAAATGGCTGTGGATAGTAAAAAACAAGCATTTGAATTGTTTTCAATCGGATTCAGCCGGGTTGGCTGAAGGTCACAGCCGAGGCAAAAGCGGGTCAAGCACCCCACGTAATCCCGAAAGTTTGGCGAGTCAGAGCCGAGTTACCAGAGGGTCAACTCGCCCACGTAATCAGGCCCTTAGCTTCCAGAAACGTCATAGTTTCTTGCAAGTTCTGTGAGACTAAATTAAAAAGGTCCTATTTTAGCAAAAATCGAATCGCTCCTTGGAAGGAGACATGTCCCACTCTCTGAGAAGCGCTGGCATAAATGAGCATATAGCTTGAGTCTAAAGACATCATGTTCATTCCAGTTGTATTTTCCCAATTCTTGATTGTTTATGGTTACATATTTAAGTAAACTTTCAAAAACTCTGCACTTTGCTAGAAAAATTTGGGACTAACAAAAAAGCCAAGAACATTACTGGAGCTAGGACCTCTCTGCACCCCGGGAAAATCATAAATGATCACCAACGCTAAAGCACAAAATATGTAACCTCCTTTTATACACCAGTGTCCCATAGCAGCATAATCCGCATATACATTGCAATTAAAAAGGTATTTACCAAAAGTTAATTACATGCTTCTTTTTTCATCTGCAATCAAATGTTCATGCATCAAAAAAGTTAATTTCCACCATTTATCTAAGGGGTCTGTGAATGTTATGCAGATGCATGCGACTTGGTTGGCTACAAACTACATTTTGACACATTTTAAGGCTGACTTGCCTGAAATTTGAAAACTTCAGTATTGGTAAAACAGATTTGAAGCAACATGGAACAGTTCTGGCAACTTTTACCAAACTCAGTGAAGATGAGTGTGAAGATCACTTCGTAAAACATAAGCAATGCAAGTCATTCAATGCCAACAACAACACATGTGAACTTAACAGCAAAACAAGCGAAAGTCCATTCGATGGAGTACAACGATCAGAAGTAGCCTTTCATATAGTATATATATATACATATATATATATATATATATATATATATATATATATATATATATAATTTATATATGTGTGTATATATAAGTGATAAATATACAAGAACATGATTATGTCATGAATTATTGCATAGTCATTGCTCAATGTACCACAAAACAATGGGATAGAGGATCGATGAAAGCAGGCAAAGATGAGATGTCCTCAGTCATTCTGAAATTATGCTTGCATTTATATTACAACGCAACAGTTCTACTCCCAAAACTACGTTGATAACAATATCATAGAACTTGAAGATAGACAGAACGTAAGACCTTTCAATCTCTCTGAACAGTATTCAAGCATCAACTTAGAATGGTAGAGAACAATTCTAGTCTTTAACGTCTTCCTTCACAAATGTATGCCTGCATTAATGGATATATGTACATTGCATACACCATTCTTATTCTATCTCAGTTTGCCAGTGAGAGCAGCTTGCGTACTAAAGATTGCACAAAGGTGTAATTTTGTTGTAATTTGCAAGGACAATTCGTGTCTGTCACAATTTAAGCCCTGTTCAAACGCTGTCAGCATTTCACAAAACATCACTAATTTTAGCGAATTTCAGCAATGCTGAAGGATGCGTATTCAAACTCTCTCAGCATGATCGTTGAGGATCGCTGAGAATCGTTGGTGATCACTGAAGTTTTGCAGCGATTGTCAAAAACCATATGTAAACAGCGCTTAACATGTCCATTGAGCCTCAGCGATCGTGAAAGATTCCATCGCTGAAGATCGCTGAAACTGATGTGAGTTCTATTCCAGCTATTGTAAACAATCCATAAAGATCGTGAACGATCCTGAAAAATTAATGTAAACATACTAGCGATCATGAAGGATCCACAGCGATCCAAATATCCCATGATACAGCTGAGATAGTAAGAGAAACACAGCTATTAGTGACTATAAAATGACTGAAGGTAGGAAGCTTGACAAGTGAGATTTATGGGAGATTTGCAGCACTACGACTGTCTCTATAATAAATTTATCCTAGATTTTAAAGACAAATACAAGAATATGAATTGTTGGGCAGCATTGGTGGAGAAACACAACATAGGGCTGCATGAAGCTGAGATGGTGCTCAAAAATATAAGGACAGCATATGGACGATATTTAAAGAGTAGAAGAAAGGCTTCCGTCTGGGTGAGGACGATTCGAAATGCCAGTGCCACCAGAATTTTGCAATTTTAAATGGGTTTCAATTTTCATAGAGCATCGGAGAACCATTGACAATTTACCCAATAGGCTGAGTAGCACCATTTTACATACCTCAGATAGCCCCAGTCAGAGCCTCATTGATGAACAATGTGAACAAGCGGATGAGGAAGAATCCCAATCTGAACTTCACCAAGTAAATAGTTATGATATTGATGATGATATCTGAATTGGTGAAAGTTCTCAAGGAGGCCTACCTGATGATGCAGCAAACACATCAAATGATGTCGAGAAAATTCTGGATGAAGCATAACAAGAATTGCTCAATCTCTCAGAATCGATGAGAGTAAATAAGTTTAATCCTAATCCAGCAAAGACAGACTAAATTTTCATGGGTCATTCTCGTAAATTGAACATAATAAATACCTCAGATCCACTCAAAATAAATGGAACATATATCAAGCGTGTTATGAAAATGAAATCGCTTGTTATAGTTGTTGACGAAAATCTGTCATGGGATTAGTAATACAAAACTGTAAAAGGTGAAAATCTATGGGGGATTTTCATCATTTAATAAGTTTAAAAATATTATCTACCAGACAAAACTTTGTAGTGTCTACTATGCCATCGTCGAAAGCCATTTACGCTGTGCCAATGGAATTTGGGGCAGCCTTCCAAAAACTAAACTAGATGCCCTGCAACGCCTGCAGGACATGGCCTGGACAATAATCTAAACTGCTAGATTGAAAGACAACTGGTCATGTGACTGGCTGGATGAGCGTTGAAAATTTCATCCAATTTGATAGATCAGTCATGACATACAAAATAATTAACAAAGTAAATCCGGAAAATCTTTGGGGTAAATTTCAACAAAGATCTTCGCAATCAAACTATGCAGCAAGGGGTTTGACATAATTTGCATTTAGTTTGATCTTAGCTACTCTGGAAAGGGCACTAATATTTCTGTTTGTTTTAAGGCAGAGTGATTTAGCATGTTCATCAAACTTCAGCTTAGAGTGACTTTGTTAACGGTTGTAATGACCATCTTATCTGTCTCCATGCAA
The DNA here is from genome assembly GCA_018155075.1 of Cassiopea andromeda. Taxonomy (NCBI): domain Eukaryota; kingdom Metazoa; phylum Cnidaria; class Scyphozoa; order Rhizostomeae; family Cassiopeidae; genus Cassiopea; species Cassiopea andromeda. The sequence continues at coordinate 312,832 of WIPJ01001656.1, forward strand.
AGTTTGCAGTCATTACACAATCCCATGAACGTAACCTGAAATTTGGATGGGTCTGTAACCATCATATTAGATTTAAACCAGACAGGAGTCATTTGTATGTCATTTTTCAGCCTTGAAATCACTCCTTCTAGTTGAGATCAAATGCAAAAAAGTATTATCATCAGCATAATTGAGAGTCCTGTATGAAGAAGGTAAGATCATTTACATAAATGTTAAATAGTAGAGGGCCTAGAACTGATCATTTTGGTACACCTAATGTGACTTCTAGCCAAGAGCTGTACGTAGAGCATCGTCTGACTCGCTGTTTCCGAGATGTTAAGTAGTCAAAAAGAAGTCTTAGACTATCTTTCCCGAAACCATATACCTCAAGCTTTGCTATTAGAAGCTCATGAAATCTACAATTAAAAGAGCATGTTGTAGGCTATAGCACTCTCGTAATACACATAATAGATTGAAGAGTTTGGCAGTCATAAAGGGTAACATCTGTTGCGATAGCACCCTTTCATAGATCTTAGAAAGTGAAGAAAGTACACGTATTGGAAGGAAATTTTCTTTAATGGAATTTCCCCTTTCTTGAAAGTTGGAGTGGCATCTGCAGGTTTAAGAATATCAAGGAAGGCATTGGAGCTTATAGCATCGTTAATATGATATGCAATCTCCCTATAGCAGGCATCAGTGTGGCAAGATATAAAAAACTTTTCTGCATGATATGAAAAGCAGTTCTTAGACTTCTAAGGTTTTCACGCCATTCTTTCGTAGTAACTGCAATTGTACTTTTATATCTTCCAAACTTTTTATGACAACAATTAGCGCAAAGGAAAACAACCAAATGCAGCCTTTGATCAAATTTATCCTCCTATTACAATGTATTGTTGACAAATAAGCTCCTGTTCAATGAAATCCTCTCATCTGGGCTTGGCGTCACTTCCACTATAGCATTTCTATATAATCTTTCTTTACAAAAAATTAACCTCTTTTTCCCATCCGTAATAGTTCTGGATCGGATCTCACAGTTTACACTATACAAAATTAGATCTGATCTAAACGAAACATACTATGAAGGCGATGCAGAAGTATATCAGATAGCAGACCAGAACTGGATCAGATCTGCTTGTTCTAGTGTAAACTCTAGTCCTATCTGTACCGGAATTAGATCGGATCCTGGTTATATCCGATTCGCGTTTGCTCATGTAAACGGGGCCTAAGACTATGCTTTGTAAAGTGATTCGAATCTCGATATCTGGTGGGCACATTCATCCTAGGGAGATAAAAGTCTATTTTATTATCTTAATCCCTTGTTTTGACTCGGGCCTGCTAATCTCCATAAGCGTGTTGAGAACACATCTCGATTGACAATTATTTTTGTGGTTGACATTATTCATGATTGAGAATAATCCCCTGCATTCAAACCTCACAATGAATTATCTTTAGATGTCGACGGGTATACTACAGTGTCGTTGTTCTTGATTTTGCACACCCTTCAAAACTATTCAAGGGAGGAAGGTTCCCTTCTGACCAGGGGCGTAGCCATGTGGGACCACACCCCCAATATTTAGCATGTCGGCACATTTGCCGAGTACCAACAGTGATCGTCAACGTTATATTGCTGATAAAACTAAACTGTAGGTTTGTCACAAATTTTGGTTATCTACGCCACTAACACTATTCTCTAGCTTAGTTCCTAGCCCCCCTCGTTGATCATGCCACTGCTGATTTCACATAAGCTGTGAGGACTCTTCTACAAACCGGAACTTGGATGGGATTTGGTCAAACTGGATGTGTTTGTTCAGAGTAGCTGCATATCCTTTTAAATTACAGGTAACTCATTGTTTTCTTATTCATAATCACATGCCATTACATTCTTGTTTGAACTGCACATCATTTAATATTACGTGCGAGACAGTAATCAGTCACAATTTATTTACACTATCTATACAGCCACCTTCAATCATAGTTAATCATCTGATTTGGTGTTTCAATAATGAAGTTGCATACCAGCACCATACAAAGTAGTTATATATCCAAGTAAATCGGAGCGATCTACTGGAGATTGATTTTATTTTCACCAATGAAGATAGTTCCTAAAGAGATCAGTTACCAGCATACAGCATCAAGAGTTGAAGCTTATTATCTTTATCCATTTCTCAAGGTTTTAAGAGTGACGATGATCATTTTTCCTGCTCTCTTTTTGTAAGTACTTTTGAAGCCATTACTTGATGATTTGGAAACTATTCAAGATTCGCAATTGCTATACGTCAAAATTTCACTCTAGAAAAGTTTTGTTACTTGTCTACGGAAATCATACTATACTGCTACATGAATTTGCATTATCATAAGTACTTTCACAATATTTGGAGCTTTCTATGAATCAATTTTCTTACTCAATGTCATTCAAAATACTTTAAATTGTCACGAGTGTCAAACATAAAATTTTCAAAATCTGGATAATCTGCATTTTTCCAATAAAAAAGGGAGATTTGTTCAAAAACGGGAGATCGCAGATATTTGTAAAGATAATAAATATAGTTGACAAATGCTATACTTGGTAAGTAGTAGATGCAAAAATGATCATTTTATTACTCAGAAAGCATTAACACAACCTTTTAGCCATGTGGGAAGTTAATGTGACCACTTTATCACAACTATAAATCGGAAAACTTTTTTTAATAAATCGCACAAAAGTCAAATGAGATGTCAGAAAACCAATAAAACAGCAGCGAGTGTTCCATTGATCTCTGCTAGATGATTTCTTTAAAACCGGCAGAAAAGTATATAAATCAGGCGACCGCGAGAAGCAGTCAAAGCCATGAGTCTCCCTGCGAAACCGGGAGAGTTGGCAGATATGATGGTTAAAGAAACAGACATGTTGATACGATGCAGCTGTTTTGTAGAAGCAAACTGCTGAAAGTTACAAACTAGACTTTCAAATTCTGGCTTTCTTGGCTCAGACTAATTGCTTGTTTATCTTCCTATTTTAAAAATAATTACATCCAATTATTGTTTTTAATTAATGTAGTCTATATCTAAAGCTATTATCATGTCTATTTTTTCACACCCTCAAGTAATTTTCGTAATCTACAACTTAGCTCCATGACATAATCTATTACACAGATGCAGCCAGTTGAGTTGGCTACATACTGCAGTTGGACATATCTTAAGACTGCCTTGTCTGGAATTTGGAAACTTCAGCATTGTTAAAGTAGATTATAAGCAAAACGGAACAGTTCTAGCAGCTTTTGCGCACCTCAGTGAAAATGAATGTGAAGATCATTGCATACAGCATAGACAATGCAAGTCAGTTAATGTCAACAACGACACATGTGAGCTAAACAGCAAAACAAGTGAAGATCCATTCGATGGAGTACAACTATCAGAAGCAACAGGGTGGACTTTCAAATCAACAGACTTTGAGGAAGTCAACGTAAGTTTACATTTATCCATCTGCACAAATTGTCATGATCCTGATAGTTCACTAAGGCCCTATCTACGTTGTTACGGTTCACTTTTGATGCGGATCAAAAAATGATCGGTAGCAGCGTGAAATTGGCCTAAAAGTTACAGTTTTATTAGTAGAGATCATTTCTGACCCTTGCTAAAACGATCACAAATGATTCAGCTAACCCTTTTAGTAGGGAGAGATTAAGAACAAAAGCTTGCCAAGATACCACCATCAGTTTGCAAAGTGTGCCAAACTGTCAAAAATAAAGAGAAGCATTATTTCAATACAGCTATAGGAAATGTTGTCGTATAGGAGAAACTGATGCCCCCAGCCCCCCCCCGCCGATCCACCCTTATTCAGTAGAGGAAAAGTTGGTACGGAGAATGGTATATTGATTATTGCTTGTAACTTTACCACATAACCCCCGAACTGAACAACAGAATCTAGTCTGAGACACGATGATCCAGCCCTTTATACCACCACCAAAGCATGAAAGCACTCATTCGATTTCTTTGTTTAGATTGGTTACTATTGCCAAGAACTGAATCCTTGTCCTCTTGATGCACAATGTACAGACTCTTGCTATTATCCAGGATACGAATGCCAGGTCACGCAATACGGTAAGTTAATATTGATTGCCTATTACTCACTGTTATTAACAAGGGGTAATAGCCCATAAACAACTAAAGTATTCGTATACTTAGGCCATGTGCGATTCACAGATGAATCTGACTCGCAAAATATCTAAAAGGCGTTGTTTTGGAACAGTTTTGGGTTGCCACGCCCTTTTCGTTCTTGGCTTTCTAACAACAAACAGACGAAAAAAACGCGAGTGCAAGCTGCCGACACTTGGAAGTTTTTAACGTTTGCAGATAAAAATGAGCAATTTTTCTATCACACCATCATCTTCTTCTTCTTCTTCTTCTTCTTCTTCTTCTTTTTTATCGCCTTGCGGCATAAGATTAACTTGAGTCTAACCAAAAAAAACACTACAAGCAGGCTTTTGATTGTTGATGCCTAGCCATATTTGCTACTGTGATCACTTTGTCACACTTTTTACATTTTGTCCTGTTTATTCTATATGTTCTTGTTGACAAAATGTGAGTCCCATACAATTCTTTGTCACTGGCTCCACAAGATAGTTTATGTCTAGCAAAATTTGCTTTTGAAATCCATTTCATACAACTCCTACATTCTTTTTTCCCATTCAAAGTTCTTTCCCCATCACATCTTTTATAATGGTTTTTCATGCTTCCCTCCTGCTTAAATTCATCACTACAATTAGGGCATACAAATAGTGGTGCATTAGTAAGGTCTCTGTGCAACCGTTTTTGGTGTATTGTAAGTGCAGCTCTTATTCTAAATACTCTATTACAACCTTTATACAAACATTTTGCATCATCACATCTGACTCCTTGGCTTCTCTGATCAATCTTGTCTGTACCCCTTGGTATTTTATATGTTTTCCCTTGCTGTCTCTCATACTCTTCCGTGTGCAGTTGCCTTTTCTTTACTATTACCTTCCAATCTACACGATTTGATGTTAATTCTTCTATCATATTCACCTCAATCCCAGCCTCTTTTATTAATCTCCTCCAGTATGGTATTATCATTAAAGTTTTCTTCTTTGATTTTACTTTGCCTTCTAATTTTGCTAACCATCCTAGCAATGCTTGCTTAACTAGACTCTCATCAGGAAGTCTGAGGATATGTCCCATTCTGGTAAGATGTGCAACCTCTATTTTTGTTCTTATTGATGAAACTTGCAGCTGGTTCCTAATATCAGGCATATTAATTCCATATTCCTGTATTTGTCTCAATGGTTCACCTTTCCTGTCACTCCAAATATATCTATATTTCTTGTCACAAAATCTTTGAAAGCTCTTGATTTCCCTTGCTAAAAATGGGCGCACTGCAATGTTGAACAACATTGTGCCTTCAACACATGCCTCAAATACTTTAGCTTGTGTTACCTTTGACAATTTGCATTTTAAAAATCTCTTCCTAATAGTGGACCACACTTTACCTGCTCTTTGCAATCTCATTTTTGTGTCCTTTTCATGTCCTAACCAGGTGCCTAGCATTCTTACATTGCCACTTTCTGAATCCCCAAAAATAACATGCTCTTCCTTTGATTTATTTGTCTGCTCTTCAAAGTTTCCCATCACTTCCTCAACTATATCTTTCCCCATTGCTATTTCCTGGTTATTTCCAATAATGGTTGTGTCATCTGCAAAAAGTGACAAATCAAAATCTGTTCTCTTTGCTTCAGAGTTGAAAGTGTATTTCTTGTGTACAGGTGGGAGGGAGTTTCCAGGCATATATGACCATCTTATTCCTGCATCCAATCCCTTTTCATTAGCCTTCTCTTTTCTCATTTCTGTAGCAACTCTCATTACTGCTTGGTGAAATATATTGAAAATGACTGGAGATGTTGGGCATCCTTCACGTAGTCCTCTTTGTGGAAAGAAACTTGAGCTATCTCTTTCTTGTCCTCTTACTTTATATTCTGTAAACTCATATAGATCTTGCAGCTTACTGATAACTGATCTTGGCATTTTCAATTTGTCTAAAATTTTCCATAGTATAAGTTTGCTTACCCTAGGATATGCTTTCTTCAGGTCTAATAGATAAGCTTGTGGTTGTTCACTGTTATCTCTCGGTTCACTCTGTTCATCTAGTGCATTCTGTAATAACAGTGAGTCTTCCTGAATGCGTATAAATATTTGTGTTGCATCTGCAGTTGAGCGATCTTTCCTAAATCCAGCTTGATTTTCATCTAACAGATTCATCTCTTCTGCCCATACTCTAATTCTGGTAGCTAATATTCTGCCAAGAACTCTACTTAATATAGGTAGCAAACAGATTCCCTATAATTATTTGGGTCACTTTTATCTCCTTTTTTGAAAAGAGGAATTATTACACCTACTTTCAAAGGTTCTTCCCATAAAGTAACTGAAGTATTCCACATATCTTTGACCTTTAGCACAACTACTTCTTGTATCTCTTTTGAAGCCTTCTTGATGAATCCTAACCTAATTCCATCCTCTCCAGGGGCAGAATCTTTCATTTTTACCATCTCTTTCATTATCTCTTCACTTGTTGGTACCATTTCTAGTTTTGTCTGCAATTCTTTAATTTTAGTCCCAGTAATATCTGGAGCTCTAACCTTATCTAGTACTGTTTCAATTTTAATGACATCAGTTTCATATCTGTTTTCTGTTATTTTCTCTAAATGCTCTTTGAACCTCTCTTCAGAGAACAGAAGTATATTCTTTGA
>WIPJ01001660.1:19446-39228 GCA_018155075.1 Cassiopea andromeda
GACTAGACATTCAACAAGATCGTAGCCAAGACAACTAATATCCTAAAAGGACGTTGTCCTTGTAGATGTAAACATAGTCAACAATCTATTTATTTTTTTCTATTCTCATAAGACTTACAACAACAATTACAATACAAAAGCCAAGGGAGCATGGAAAGACATAGCAACCGTAATACGTATACTTAACATAGAGACACAAATTTACAAAAATATCTACCAAATATTCAGCTACAAAAGTAATTAGAGTGGTGTAGCCCATAGCATCCATAGTGTCACACAAACTTGAAAAAAACCTCACGAAGAGATATCTCACAAGGAGAAAGCAAATTTGAAAAAATAGCTTTTTGCTAATCAGCCAAGCTGGCGCCCAGGCATGATGGGTGACACCACTCTGTTCATAAAGAAAAAAAAATTATGCACAAAAGAAATGGATTTACACGAGAGAGGTCTACACAAGAAAATAAGTAACTTATTGCAACCGTTCTGTGACCTGAATATATTTTAATGCTGCCTCAAGAATGTTTGCATTTGAGTGAAAAGGTAGCTTTTCGTGGCCATAAAGGATTATTTGCAATAGTTCCTTGTTTGGAGGGTTTGATAGGCCATCAGGACCCAATATTGCATTAGCACTGTCAGGAAGATCGCGCTTGTGTATATCATAGGCACGGTAGAGCAGCAAAAAGTGTTCCGTAGCCTCAACACCATCATTAATCAGATACAAGGGATTTAAAGTATCCCTAAAGTTATGTTTGAATTTGAGCCACAGTAAAGGGTGTGATTTGAAAAAATTTCTTGGGAGGTGATCTCCGCGTCCAAATCCCTTTCCTTCTCAAGCCGTGTATGCAGAGGATATGAGGCATTGCTCCCAATAAATCACCTAGGTTGTATATTGAAGCAATCTACATTGTAATCTTTAATGATTTCTTACAATTTAGGAGCATCATAGCACAAATAGATGGTGTGGGGAGATCCTGATTTCTTTGTGTGGCAGGCATTAAGCCTTTTTCAGTATTATCAAACTTGTTTCAAGGAATGTCAGTTTGTAACTTAGTCAGAAAGTAAGATGTTAGCACGTCAATTCATAAATTTGCCTGCTTACTGCATAATGTGAAGATAACGACGCGGTTGGGTGAGAGGGAGCTTTTGCCACTCGAATGTATCTCATGTAGGTCTATACTGGATATCTGGGGTAAAACTAGTATTGTCCATGGTGTACTGGCATGAAATGGGAACTTTTTGCACTTTTTCTTTTTCGTTCTAAATCTTGAAATTTTGATGAAACTAGGCTGAAGGATCAGTTTCTCCTGCTTGGTATGAAGATCAATCATGTAGGCTACTATATTCTCTTCTGCAAAGGGAATTTTCCGACACTTTACAGAGCGTTACGTCAAACACTTTTCTGGGGCATGCCCCCAGTGCTCTAATTCCAAGAGAGTAGTTATGAAAAAAAAACTATTTTGACACATACTTTTTGATCAACTAGAGCCTATGCTTTTAGCTGAACTTCTAAATTTGTGCTCTCAATTCAGTTCACCTGCTCATGGGCATGCTCTTTCCTTCCTCCAGAATCATGTGCTTCTCTATACTTAGGTGTGGCTATCAAGTTTGACCATGACAGCTTACTATATCCAGCTAACAAATTTGTAAATTTTTGATATATGGGTCCATTCTACTCTTGTCTGTTTTTGTAACAACTACCTTTCCATAACGCGAGCTCTCGTGCTATCTGATCAAAAATACTGATTTTTATCAATTTTCTTTAGAAATATTATATAATTTATAAAACCATTAATCTTCAAAACTGCAAAAATTCATCATAAACAATTGACCAAAATACTAGGATTCTGAGCCTACATTATTAAGGCTCATCATAAATCAATGCATTCTCGTAGAAATAAATGTGTATTTGAAAGGCTAACTTACAGCACCAATCTCTTAAGATAAAAAGAGTGTGACATATCTAATTAATAAAGGAGCTTCGCCCACTTTTTCTCCATTGGCGTGAATAGCATGACTGCTTAATTTGGTCCAGGTTCACCACTGCCTTTGGGCATATAACTTTTTCACATGATTTAATTATTGTTGTTTAGCTGGCTTTTCCTGTTTCTTGTGTCTCACTGCATGCCTACTAGTGTGGCCTACCCACATCTACGTTTCCAAATGATACATTTGGATGCACTCAAGGTGAGAAGCTAGCACTGTAGTGAGTAAAGAAAATTTTGAATGACAGCCAATGAGATACTTTCAATGTGCTTAGATACTATCCAGGTATCATATCTTGTTTTTCCGCGTTATAAAACCTGCAAAGCTTCCTCTAAATCTAATGTTTTTCGTTTGATTTTTTATACCTAGCTAAGTTCACAGCTTTTTGAAGAAGGAAAGAGTATGGCTTCTCATCCTGGAGTACGTAGACTCCTTTATTTGCAATTCTTTGCAATTCAAAAATTTCTGCTCACTGGGTGAAAACTTTTGGTGTACTGGATTAAACTTTGTCACCCAATCTTACAGTCAGAAAATGCTATGATTTGCATCTTTTATAAAGGAGTTTTTGTTTCCTGTAATGCAGAGTCCAGAAAAGGCTACGGTTCTACGACTGTGAGCCGGAAGAAGGATTTTAAAGTTCATGCTAGTTTTGAAGAAAGCCCAGTAAATTATAAAACATCTGGCTTGAGAAAAATTCTGATAAATGCGAATGAGGTTATCTGGTATGAAAAAAGGAGAGACAAAGTGGGAAACTTCATATTGATACTGTATTATGAGGTAAGTTATATGATAAGCAGCTGCCGGAGGAAGGTTTAACTTTTTACTGTACTCTGCTCTAGTGATTGAACACAATCAATTGCCTTATCGCGAGTAAGATTTGGCTTTCTAAAAAGACACTCGCATAGGTGGAGTTCAATTAGACCAAAAACTAAACTGCCCTTTATCAGACTATCCTTTAAGGTTCGGCACTTCTCTTTTAACTCTGTGATATGTTCATCCAGTAGCCTCAAAATGACACACCCCCCCAGAACTCAGAGAGGATGTCTAAATATCACTTTGCTAGTTTGGCGCTTCTCAAAATGTGCTATCAAGGGGGCTGGCTTGCTTCTTTTTTTGTTTTCTCTTGGACTACAATACTCTTGAAACTGTAATGCATCACTCCTATCTTGAATTTCTTATTAAACAGCTCCCTTTTCTGTGAATGCTGGTAGTTAGAACGAATTTTTTTCCATTCTTACCCCTTCATTAATTTAGATTGGCATCAGGTACTCCTCAAGCTCTTGAAGACACTTTTCTATTTATTAGCTATATTGCCATCAAATATCAACGCAGCTGGAAACTTGAAATTATCAATCTTTCGATAGAATTATCCCCAAGCCATAAGAAAGCACTTGAATTCATGTTACTCTTAGGTCCCGAATAGGCTGAGGTGTTATAATAAGCAGGAGGGTTGGAAATCTCTTAATATGAAATAAGTGTAGGGGTTGGAAAAGCGGAGGGGGGTAAGACGTTTGGATTAACTGTTCATCAACCATCATTATTACAAAAAATCCCGATTGCACACAGTCACTTAGCCACAGTACCAGTTTTTTGCAGGCTTCTTCTTGAAAAATTGAGCATTTAATAAGAGGGGGCCGTAATAAGAGTGGAGGCTTGACAATTTTTTAAAGAAAATAAGCGGGGTATGCTTATTCGAGACAAAAAGTATGTGCTCTAGCGTGCCAACACACATACAGAGACACACACGCACACACACATTTCCATTGTTCAATTGCTTGCCATTGCCAGGCCATGTTCTATGAATTAATCATCGCTAATGGATACCAACACTTGGGTATACAAGTTTAAATTATGATAACTGCAAGTCATTGCTTTTTTATTTCAATGTTTTGCAAACCACGTAAAAATAAACCTTCGATTTACTATAACCATAACTGTCCAAAAGGGTTTACTCTAGACCCTAGTCTAGAAGATCTATCTGGACCTTAAACGGATACCCAATCTTCTACCGTACTGAATTGAGCTCTTCCTGACTTCTAAGATAAAGCTAATTTCTTGCAAAGCACTATAAATCTCTGCTCTGTTGCTTCTCGTGCTGCCCTTGTGCAGTGCGCTCAGCTAAAAAGAAACAATAATTTGCAAGACTCTTAGTTGCCACCTTTGCCTGTAGTAAACTGCAAAGAGAAGCTCAAACAGCAAAACAATACTGGTTTTGATTTTGGATGCTGTTTTGCTGAAAATAACCATAGTGTTAAATTTCAAATTATAATGTTCAATGTAAAGTTTGATTACCGTAGAAAGCCAAAAGCAGGGAGATGACGAAGCCAAGAAAAGGGTGAGAAGAGCATGGTACAGTAGGAGCAAGTCACCAAAGTTTAGAGGCTCAATTTTTGGGGGATATTCATGAAGAAGCTCCTACTCGTCACCAAGAGGAGCTGCAAGCATTTTTGGAAGCCGGAGAACAAGCTTGCATCCATCAACAGGGATAATAAGCTCAAGATATGGGTGAAGGTGGAGAAGAAGCACCCGAGCGTCATCAAGAAGAACTTCAAGTGCTAGATGGAGTTCAGGAAGGAGAAGAAGCTTACTATCTGGGTGAACATCAAAAGTTAGGGGGAACTCAGCAAGAAGAAGCTTAGTATCTGGGAGAGCTTAAAGCGCTCTGAAAAAGGAAGGAAATAGCTCAAATGCTTTTTCAGAGAGAAATTCAAAGGGTGAGAAGAGCAGAAAATACTACTTACTTCAAGAATAAGAACTACTTCAGCTGTAAGAAAATGTACTTCTATTTCAAGTTTGAGGACAATAGCTGCAACTTCTGATGACAAGGAAAATACGGAAAGCTCAAAAGGTGGTGGACTTCATGTATCTAGTTATTAGTATCACTTACATGTATTAAGAAATTTTTTAAACTCTTTTTCAGCTAATTTCATTCCTTTGAAGAACCACGGAACTGTACATGTCAGAGGGCCGCAATGATTGCAGATACTCATTCATACAGAAAACTTTGCTTCGGTGAAAAAATATGAAAGCAAAAACAGAAATTCGAATCTCTCTGATTGTCAGTGCCGCCCTATATACTATTGCTGGGATTTTTTAAATTACGTATTTAAGTTCTGCTTGCAGTCTTATAACATTTATATTAATCTTACTCTATACGGTTTAGTATTTTAACAGTTGGCTTAAATGTTTTTATTGTAACGTAGCTAAGTTCTGTGCCAGCTTTAAATTAATTGTTTACAAATATTATTACTATATATCGTTATGGTTGTTCACTCTGAAAAAAAGCTCATTTTAATGTAATACCTTGAAGGAGAGAAACGATACCTTATGAACTTCAACTTAAATCAAACAGTATCTACAATACAAACATTGTTAAGCAATAAACCTACGCTGTATCTTATCATAGAGCATTAACTCTCTCTCTCTCTCTTTCTCAGGCTTTTCGTTTTTCTTTAACTTTAAAAAGTGATTTCACAATTGTGTAGGCATTTGAGTTAGAGGGACATCCACACAAAATTCGAAATCTAAAGCAAAATCCCAGATAATAAAAAAGGGATCTAAGAAAAGGGTAGCAGTACATGGAGCACTTGATGCTATAGATTCAAGAAACTCAAATAGTGGGAGGATTCTTTCTATATCAAATATATTTTTGAAACGTATTGTTTTGGGTTAAGTTCTTTTTGCTGCAGTCAAATATATTACAGTACATTTATTCAAGTCTTTATTTAATTGCTTAATTGAATGGATTTCTTCTAATTTTTTACCCTACATTGAAAGAGAAAGCTAAGTGAGATGGGTGGGTGTGATCTTGAATCAAATGCAGCTACTATCTTTACTCTAAATAGGACCTATATTTTGAAGACAAACTAGCAACCTCTTTCGCACTTTTTGCATATTATTTTCAGTCCAGGTTGACTCCAACTCAAGTTAGCCGCATGCACACAGTGATTATGTTATGAAAAGATATCATTTTCTGAGCATGGTGTCAAAATCTCCTTAACCAATTTTACTTTTAAAACTCAGCAAAAGCATACCACCTTGTCAGTTGATGCCGATAGGTATGTTAAGTCCCTTCGAAAACGTTTTTATCATAATCATGGAGAACAGGGCTCTCAGGCGATATATAGTTTCCATAAAATGTGCAGATAGCAGCCTAGTATTCGACAAATTCAGCCACACTGCAGGGAATGCTCTTTTTAATCTTGATAGAATGCACTTTGTAGTGTTATTTGGGCTAGGAATATCCTATCACAAAAACAAAAATTTCAATAACCTTTCAAAAAGTCATAAATTCACAGGAGAGGACACCAAAGATACTTCGCAGGCCGGATTGAAACTCTGTGGGCTGTATTTGGCCCGCGGGCCGTAAGTTGACCATGCATGATCTAGAGTGCTTCGCAAGTGTTTAGCTAACCTCTGTGCTACAGGGTTCAGACAAATTCCTATGAATTATTGCAGTGCTTCCAACAATCCCAGAAACATCTAAGACTGTAAAAAGAAAGTGCATGAGCGAATTTTGTGCACTCAGATGCATAGTGTGAACACAGCCTATGCTAGAGGATTTTAACCGGATATTTATTCATTCTGCCCTAACGACATTAACCTTGCCATTGGAAGTGCATAAATTACTATTACTATTGGTTCAAACTTTTTTGTTTTGTTTGGTTTTGAAAGACTAGTTCTAATAAACAGATTAATAAAGGCCAAATTTGTAAATAATTTAATAAACAAATGAGATTACAGATCGTACATTATAACTCAAAGCACAGTATACTGGGAACGCGGACGATTGTGACTCCCGCTATATGGGAGCACTTTCTATTCCCCATAAAAATTCCGATACATCTTCATATATCTTCGTCCGCTTAACAGAAACCCCATATAACTGGGGCTCCAGTTAATTGGAACCAATTGTAGGGTATCAGCAACAACTTTGCTCCGCTTAACTGGGACCGAGGCCAAAATGTAGCATAATTATTCCTTGCAGTCAAGCTTTGATTTGTTGAAATACGATTCCATACACGAAACTAACGCCTGGTTTCCATATAACTTCCTAGTGCCGGCGACCCAACGACGACCTTCAGGTGATATTGCTACTAAAACATGTTTCCATATACTTTTCACTCACCGGCGACCAACCGGCCTTGAGCTCTCCTCCGTAGAGAATTTTAAAATAAAACTGAAATGAAAGTCATTTTTAGTAATAAAGAAGCCAATCAAACTTCTGAAACTGCCGTCGACCCACCGGCTACCAATCGCAGTCATGTTTCCATATAAATTTCTCGAGGTTCTCGGCATCGCAATGGAAAAAAGTTGAATAAGTTTCAACCTTTCTTCGATGTTTACGGTTGGGTCGCCGGTGGTTCGCCGGCAGTTGAAATGAAGTGCTTCCATTAAAGAATTCAATGTCACCGGTGGGTCGCCGGCACTAGAAAGTTATATGGAAACCAGGCGTAAATGATTTTACAAAACGCAATTTGTAACGGGAAGGAAAAATATTTCTTAACAAGTCTTTTGCTACCATAGAGCTTTGCTACAGCACAAAAATGCGGCAACATTCTTTTCACATACTGAAAGGCTTTTTTCGTCCTACACTCGTCAGAGTATGAAACGTTGGATAGCGACCGAAAAATAAGCCAAAATTTATAGTCAGAAGCGGATACACGTGATAGGATGCGTCTATTGGTCCCAAGAGTGGCCAATTAAGACCTATTCACAATTGTTTACTTGAAGAGTGCAAGTGAGAAAACGAACTCTTTTTGTATACATAGGACTGGGTTCTGAGTCTTGATGTAAATAGATTCCAAAACACATAAATGAAAAGACGTTCTTCATTGCCCAATGATCCGAAAATCATCATCTGTATATGCTCATAGTTCATGAATTTCATGACAAAAATGACAACAATACAACAAAAGTAGCCATTATTGCTGTGTATCGACCGAAAGTTTTGCATCGCTGTGCAGATGATAGCTATAGCCTCTGTTGCAGGGTCAACATCTTCATTCTAGCTGGAGGAGTAAATTTAGTTTTGGATTTTTTTACCATAGAATGCAACAAGCATGGTCTTTTTGAAAGGCAAAATTTCTGCTGAAAAAAACTGAAGCAAACTAATTTTGTCACCATGCACTTGCTGATGTACTCAAAAGAGGGACCAAATTAGACGCAACCCATTGTAGGAAATGTTCCTTCTATTCTTGCTCGTTCGATAAGATAGTAATTAGAACACACAGATCAATTCCAATAAAAAACTCAGTTTACATTTTGCTTTCATGGCTAGCTCATTCGACTCTCAATTGTTAGGACTGACTCAAAATTTTACCTGCTAAAGCTTATCATGCAGTAACAAGGAACTATGAGTCAACTAAACTAGCCAATCAGTATTTTTTACTAACAGTATGATATATTTGCTCTGGCCAACGCCTTAACAATATTCTAATTCGTTCACTGTATGAAGGTACAATCACTTTCCGGAATCTCGTTTTCAATGTGAGATTCTTACGCAAAATCATATAAAAACAATAGAAATGAAAAAAGTTATAATTACTTGAAATGTTCCGACCTTTCAATACTTTAATGAATGAGCACAACTAAAAAATGACTACATAACCATGTGCCTCAGCTGACCTGGAAATACAATTGCCAAATGGCCACACGAGCGTTTCCCGACAACCATCACAAAGTGCACCTTCATGACATAAGACTACAAAGTAGTTCTGCAGTTCCTCAATGTGTTCCACAGTTCCTCAATGTGGTTGTCACCGTATAGAATTATCATCCGGGTTTCTGCTATATAAAGTGTTGGGCACGAAGCTAGAATAAACTTGCTAACAGCTTTAGGCCTTCGAAAAGAAGCACGATGTCTGCCTTTTTTGGAACAAAGCTGTTGTATTTGGCACTTCTTCTACTTGGTATCTTCCTTCACAGATTTGATGCTAAAGAGGTAAGTGGACTTTCTTCTTTAAAATCTCAATGTAACAAATGATTCCACTTGTACCCAATGGTACTTATACATCTCTGATGAGTGCTACATCAATTGAAAAGGGAGCAAAATGTGGAAAGCAAATTTGTGCTATGTTTGATAATCAGGGATGCCAGAGCACGGGGGCGAAGGGGGCATTGGCCCCCTGCCCTGGAAGAGCAGGGCAAGGTGGCAAAAGTGCCCTTCTTTTGCTGTCTATTGATTTAATTTTCACATTTTCTTCTTGCATTCGTTCTTCTCTCAGGCTTGATCCTCAGGATTCCATGACTTTTCATTAAATGTAGCAATAGTTGGGGCACATGTTTGTGAAAAGTAACCCTTAAGTGCAAATTCTGACGTCATTATGACGTCATAATCAGTGCAAGCGCCCTATTCCAGCCTTTTGCTCCTCCTGCCCTACTATTGTTCCAGCGTCCCTGCTGATAATAGTGTATGGCATGAGCTTGAGAATCTGAGCTCTGTGAGATGATTTCTGCGGATAAAATTATCCAGTGCACATCGAGGCTGGAAGTAACAGAAGTACAGTGTAAATGGTCTCATTCGATAACTCAAAATTTTTCTTAATAAACTTCTTAAGAGCACTTTATAATCATTCAGTATTGCAGAGAATGACATTTCTGCCAAGCCTATATTTATAGATAGCTACATCTAAGTTTTCCACTGCTCGCCCACCTCTTTCTCAAGTTACCTAGTATTGCTTTTGTCAGAAAGATCAGAAAAGTAGTTCTTCTAGGCTAATATTTTTTTAGATGTTTTGTGTATTTCTTTACTTTCGATGATTCTTCTTTGTCTTCGGCCTTTATCCAGCGCCAGCCAGGTCGGCCGCTCGACACCGCTTCCTCCACTTCGTTCGGTCCTCCCCTCGCTTTCCTTTGCTCCCACTTCCTTCATGTCTCTGTTGATCACATCCCTCAATCTCAGCTTCTGTCTACCTCTGCTTCTCCTTCCCGTTACTTTGGCCAACCAAACAGATTTCAAGTGTTCCTCTGGTCTTCTCCTCATTACGTGTCCATGCCACCTTAATCGTGCTTCTCTCGCTCTCAGGGTGATCTTTGTGACTTTCATGAACCGTCGTATGTCATTATTTGTCCTGTGTTCGATGATAATGGGATTCAAATATCAAGTTCACCATAGTCTATGCAAAGTTATGAGCAGAAATCCATATCCATGGGATTTTCCTTTTGCATATTTATGATTTTCATTAAGAATTGGCTCGTTTGGCCGGCCCTTTTGTGACTGCAGATGCAATTGTCAAGTTGATATTCAATAATCGAAAGCTTTGTTGCTTTAGCATTCCATCAATATAAGTTTCTTATAACAAAATCGTGTCGATAAGAAACATGAGGCTGAAACTTTCAACTTGCAAAACTGTTTTCACTAGTTAACTTTTGATAAAACATACAAAACGATAGAATAAACATCCGCTACATCCCTCACAAAACCTGGGTATCTTTTTCTTTCATCATAATGGCCTAATCTGGGTTGCTTTTTTCATTGGACGTCTTTAAAATTTAAGAAATATTAAAGAACCATTTATGCCTGCATATCGTGAAATATTAAGAAACCTCCAGGCTGAAGCCAGAGAGTTTGCTTCTTATAAAAAAGCGTGTACATCAAACATCTGAGCAACCGTGACATGGGATTGTTCAAGGGAAACTTTCTAGCTTGAATTCCTAGTGCAAAAAAGCTGGTCACTTTTACTTGAGAAGATGCGAAAGCTAAGTGCACCCATTAGGAAACTGTCTTCGCTTTTGCGGGGATGACGCTAGTGGGGGGTTGGGGGACTATAACTCCAAGATTTTTCTGAGCTACTTTTCGGCTCCTAAATTTTTATGCACTGTCAGTATTTTCATATTATCCATGTTTAGTGATTAAGTGTGACCTAGTGCACGGCTATAACTGACATTTGATTGGACAATTATAATTACTAACCACTAACAATTGCACATGTATGATTTGAACAAATCAGTTGAATGAGAACTAAACTGGGAGCAAGTCTCTATCTTTTGAGAATACTTCACTTGAATTCATTTTTTAGCCAAAAGTTAGGTGTTGTCCGTAAATTTCTTTGACACCGCTCAACGTGCAGATAGACAGCACTATGCCTCCAGCAATTTTTCTCTCGCGCCATCACCACTTCTTTGCATTGTCTTCTATTAGTCGCCCTGTCTATCTTTCTGCCTATCTGCATGTCTACCTGTTTGTCTGCCCAACCATCTATCTCTCTATTTTTATCTCTGTCTTTCTGTCTCTAGGTCTGTTTTTCTAACTTTATGTCTATCGTTTCACTCTTTAGCTCGCTAACTCTCTCTTTTAATGCGAAGTCTTTTTAATGGTAAAATCTCATATAGCTACAAGTTTGATCTTTCTTAAGACAGCATTGCCACACTTTCCGTTGTTCACTGCCATTAACATCACTTTCCCCTCTTCTAGATCTGCTCACTTCAATTGCTGAATAAAGAATCTTTGGGTATCGCTGGCAATTTGAAGGACAGCAAATTTCATTGGCAGTGGGTTTGCAAAAATATTAATCAAACAGATGTTGTGATTGGAGCAGGTTTGTTTCTGTGATATAGATACATCCTTTAAAAATAAAGGTCATTTTATATGATGATCTTGTGGAATCTACCAATTTTTAAATACTTTCTTCATCAGTGCGAAAAAATTGGTTTTAGATTTTCAGGATCGTGCCGAGATAAGTGCGGGGATGCCGATATCCCAACAACTATCTACTGAAGCTATTGGTGATTCCGTGGTCTGTAGGTAAATTCTGGCATTAAAACCATGACTTGTCGGTAATTCTAGAACAACTAGTAACCTGTCAATAGGTTTCTTTAGCTATGTCGGCCCTCGATTGAAGCTGCTGTTTTTCTACCTAACTGCGACCTTTCTAGGAATATCTGCATCAGAATCGCATTGATTTTGCAGTCCTCCTCTCGCCATGGGGTGGAGTGTAATTGAACACTGGCTTCGTACTTTGCACCAAATTCAATTCATATCCGAGAGATGGTGAAGTAGATATTCCAAATAGATTTCTATCATGCCATCATTGCAGAGCTCCATTAAGAAGCAAGTACACATGAAAAATACGAAAACACGAACAACTTGATATTTTGTATCTACGAAATTGAACTGTAATGCGCGTACTCCTACGCCCATGCTTAATAATAATTATAACTGGTCTTTTGGATTATCCTAGCAATTTTTAAATGATTGTCCCAGTAATGACCGGATAATCGAGGAAGCACTCAACGCATAGAACTTTTTGATGTCATAGACATTAAAGGGGAAGCGACCAAATGTGTAGGGAAGACCAAATCTTGGAACCATCATCAGTAGAAATGGAAAAAGTAGTAAAGACATCAACAGACGTATAGACATTGCAAGTGCGAAAACAAATCAGCTGAATAAAAGCACCTAAAGAGCCAAAAACATCAAAATAAAAACTAGAATCAACCTGCATATAAGCCTTGTGAAGTCCATTTTGTTGTACAATGCTGAATGCTGGCAGATCTGTAAGGTTGATGAAGTGAGGCTCAAAAGTTTCCAGAAGAGATGCTTGAAAATGATTACAAAGGCAGACCGAAAAGTTACCCCGGGAGAATTTGGCAATATGACGATAGAAGAACTTATGGACTTGACACAAACTAAACCTGTACCGGAGACAATCAACGAGCGACGTAGAGAATTTTTGGAACATGTTGACAGGCAGATCGAAAGAGGCGAGTGTTCGGCATGTGACTAAGGCCCGAAGAACGAAAATAGAAGAAGAATCGTCGGAAACACGTGCAATGTACTTCAAGTTGCTTTTCAATTTTTAGACGCTTGTGGTAAATTAGCTTTCAAGCAGCTATTCGTTAAATCAGGCAAGATTTTTGAGATATGTAGATCGCTATTTTTATGGAACTGTAGCTACGTTTTAAGAATCCGGGATATGCTAGGTTATGATACCTTTTCGCTTGATATGAAACTAGTTTTGCTCTTTCTTCCTGATACGATTCAAGATGGAGGCTAATTGAGCCTCTGAGGCAGGTTCTTCACAAAATTTGCTTATTGTAAGCAAAACTTGCTTCAAAACTTGCAAAACTCTATTGCTTAATCAGGTATTCAATAGAAACCTGAGATCTCTCCAGGTTGAAAAACTGTAGCTGAAATGTAAACTTGATCTTCGATGTCAAAGCCCCTTCTAAAGTGCTCTGTAAACACGAAATAGGGGCGAAGATTTAGCTTTGTAAGCAAAGATGCACATACTCCCATGGAATTTTCAGTTTTATAAGTAATATTAACTAAGCTCATTGTTCAACTTTTGTAGGAAATTACGAATTGGATAAGGAAGAGCCGAAGAAAAGAATACGAAGAGGATGGGGCAGCAGAAGACGAACCTCATCTTCTTCATCACGGTGGTCAAGTAGGTCTGGAAGTAGGAGAAGAACTTCTAGATGGGGCATAAGAAGAACTGCATCCTCAAGCTCAAGAAGAAGAACATCAACATTAAGTTTAAGAAGACGGTCTTCAAGCTGGAGTACTAGGAGAAGATCTTTTAGATCAAGTGTGAGGAGACGGTCTTTCAGCTCAAGTACTAGAAGAAGACGAGGTATTTAAACATATATCTTTATTAGGCATTAACATAAAAGTTTAGGCCACACATGTGCAACCGAAACCGAGTTCCTACGTTTTCAACATAAAGTTGTATCCATGCTTTCTAGGAAGTTGGATAAGAGTTTATGGTATTGAATTTTGTGTCAGATTGCAAATAATCAAAGTGATTAGGCCTAAAAGTTCCCCATTCTATCTCAGTAGATCTCAAAATTATTGAAGCAAGTGAACTTGCTCGAACATAAATTGCTCTAAATTTGTTTTCCAATCTCTGAACAATGCAATCACTTCTTCATGTAAGCATAATTGCTATAATACTTAATGTAATTCATTGTTTTTCTTGCAAATACAAAGCAAATGACATGGCTACTAAATGACTACTTGCTACCAATAGATTGAAATATGGAAATATGCTCGCTGCCCCTTGATAATTTTTCCAGCTTCACGATTTACCTGGCGTAAATTTGCTATATGAACATCTATGCAGGTTGGTTTGGCGGACAAAAATCCAATGGGAAGCAGAGTTCACGACCTGGTTCAAAAAAACAGTCCAATTGGGATAAAGTGCACAGTGCACTTGATATTGCTGGCATGGTGCCAGGTATCGGTAATGTTGCGGATGGCATTAACGCCGGGTTACATGCAGCTCGTGGTAATTGGAAAGATGCTGCATTGTCTGCTGCAGCTATGATTCCTGGTGCTGGGCAGGGGGTCACTGCAGGTAAATTAGCGAAGAAGTCAAAAAACCTTAAAGAATTTGTTAGTAAATCAGTACTTAATAGAAAGCCGCACAAAAACAGGAAAGGGAAGTATGAGAGTACCCGAACAACACATGAATCATATGATGTGGCAAAAAAGGTGTTTGAGAAGGAGACTGGGGTCAAACCTGGAGGTACTGGGGTAACACACTCCAAAACAAAGGATGGGAAATACCATTTGACTGTGAGGGACAAAAGCAAATATACAAAAGAGGCAACGATGGATGTAAAGAATACAGACACTGGTGACGTTGTTAAGATAAGATGTCAGGGAGACTGTAAAAAGCCATGAAAGTTTAACAGCCTGAGAAGATCAAGCTTTGAGTGATATTGAAATCGATTAGAGTAGTGTCTATTACTACGTATCGACGTAGTACATAGAGTAGTGTCTACTGCTACGTATCGACGTAGTATTGCATTAACATATGTTACATTTACTCATCAGAAACTGCTTGTGATGCTATTTAGACAGAGAGTTTTGATGTTGTACGCAGTTGATTCTTTTCTTAGCTTTCTTTAAGACAATTGCATTAACAAAGCATTTTATTTTGAATGGTGATATGCCAGTGAATTGGCCTATAGACAAAGATTTCCTCAGGTCTTAAACTTATGTCCTACTTCGCGTAATCGTTATGGCTATAGTCACTATGATTGTTCATACCCACTTGAAGGATTTTTCGTTGGGATGGAAGGCTGTGAAAAATCTGGTATGATCTTATATAACTTTGAGAGCCGCATCCTAAAAGTTGAAATTAGGTTGCTTTACCTCCAGATTGTCAAATATTCAGAATAAGTGTAACTGCTATTCCCGCTATATAAAGACTGTATTGCTTAAATCTGCTTCAATGATCACAACTGTCAAAGACCAGTATTTTCCCTTCAGCCATTTAGAGAAATAACCAATGCAGGCAGCATCTTTTCTGTCAATATGCTTTGGCAAGTGAAAGTATTCATTCCATGGACATTAAATAATATAAAATTCTAGAATGACATTGTTTGTTCTAAAAATTTAAAGAGAATCTAGATAGTGTAAGCAGAAGAAACTGTTACTTGTAAAATACTGGCTTTTATGTTTTAACTGATGCATATAGGCTCTTGAGCTACTTCGAAGTCCAGACTATGCTTTGATGAAGCTCAACCACACACTACTAGAGCCTTTCTTGTGACCACGCCCTTAAATCAATCCAAAAATTTATGCGGAGCCTTTCATTTTTTGAGGCCACATTGAAATACATTTTGTACTGTTTTCGATTTGACATAGAATATATACAAACCAACACACAAAAAGATTTCTGCGAAATAAGAAGCACATAAAAGTGAGAAAGTATACCACAATTTTAAATTTGAACTCCACACTCAAGATTTCCAAGATGGCAAAGTGTGGTCACAACAACTCTAAAATAGGCCCTACTATTCTCCGACTTTGTTTTTCTCAATAAAATTTTAACTCTGTTTAGATATAGAAACACCTCTCTGCTGCACAGGATGTCATTGGAACTGTGTTAGTGACTTTCAACAAAACTACAGTTTCAGAGAAAGTTTCAGCTAAGTTGCTTTCAATAAGAAGCTGGAGTAGTGGAGTAGCTCCACATCAATGCTTAATTTCTGGTCTGCTATAAAATCACAGAGAATTCAAAATAAAGCTTCATTTCATTAGAGTTTAACAAAGGTTGGAATGAACCACTCTCAAAAAGAGTTGCTGAAGCATGGTGTATAGTAACTGCTAACCTAGAGCTGCAACGTGATATTACAATATCACAAACTTCCTCCAATATCATTGAAATTTCCTACCAAAGCATTCACACCTGCATCTTTTTGAAAGAGGCTCCTCATTTACAGCTAGTATTCAGTGTGAAAGATATCTTGAACTTTTCCCCTAACATTGCTGATTGACAGCACAAAATTTCTTAAGCATGTCAGAGTTAAGGTTGAGCTGCTTTGGAGCTTTTGCAGCTGGGCATACAGAGCATCTACATGTGGCATCAGCTGGTGGAAGAATCTCATATAGATCAAAATCTGGTACACAATAGCAGTACATCGACATCTATTTTTTCGAAACTTCACGGGCCCAATAACTTGTTCGACATAGCGAATGTTCGAGATAGCCAAATGTAGTAATGAAGTATATAGTGAACACAGGGGTTAACAATGAGTGATTAGAATAAGCAAGCATGCGAGCCAAGGGTAATGCAGGGAATATTCCAATGGGGAGCTGACTCTACCGACAAGGGGGCTAAAATACCGTTATGAGTGACGAAAAATGGCAAAGATCCCCCAAAAAAATAGTTTTTGACCTTCCGACGTGGGGCTAGCATGTTCTGACGGGGGAAATATAGCCCCCTAACCTTCACCTGGCACCATCCCTGATGCGAGCACATTGAATGTACATCCAAATTACAGATTTTGTCATAGTTACAAGAGAGTGTTTTCATCCATACTATCACAACCCACAGAGTTTTATACAAACTATAAAAATTAGTCGCTTTTCTATTACTTTGCCAATATATTCACTTCCCTCATCAACTCCCGCAAATGACTTTCTAAATCAAAGCACGAAAAAGCGGCAACATTTTTAGATATACTTAAAAGCTTTTTCGACAGACACTCGCCACTGGCGAGTCGCCAGAGTATTGGACGAATGTGGGGCAAAAAAGCTTCTAAGCATGTCAAAAATGTTGCCGCTTTTTGTGCCCTTGTTAAGTTCTGTAAAACCAATAGACTGTTTAGGCTTCCTAAAACATCGTTGACATGATTTTATGGATAACTAATAGTTGCAAATAAAAAGAGATCTTATAGATCTGGAAAGTAAAAGGCCAAACTGAAAAGAGATTGAAAAATAAGTACTAAATGTTCAATGCTATTATTACTTTTCTTCATCACACATCTGATGTTATTGGCTAAATATCATCGTAATTCTACGTTTACAGGCAGTATTATACAACGCCCATTAATGTTTGTGCACAAAACATCGGGGTACAAAATGCAAAGAAAGTCTTGTGAAAGTTTTGATATTGAGAACATGGAAAAGTCAAAATTGTGATTCAAAACTGAGCGAAAAAAGCCCAATTCAGTACTGAGCAGATAGAAACGTTTTGGGTAGTGGGACAAAATGGGACAAATGGGAATGGTATGTTAAGATTATAGATTCCAAAATCAAGCAGTATATCAAAAGCAGCATCATAACATAACGTAGGCCTAAATCAAGCAATGTAACCAACGAACACAATAAAACCACGAGGTCAACATAACAGCATAAAATTGTAATAATAGATGGTGACATGTCCACGCCCATGTAGTTCAATGTCAAAATGAACAGGAGTCACCATAACGATAATGATTCTCAACATGAAGGCAGAATGGGGGCAGTGGAATACATCCTTCTTTATGAGGAACCTAGCCCAATGCCTAGTCCGGAAAGTTCCCTATTTTCCGGCCTCTAACACTTAAGTTGTAGTACTAAAACTCCTTAATAATTCCTTATTTGTTGCTGCATTGCTAGTTCCATGTAAGCAAGACTATGAAAAATAACTACAGATATAGACAGCACAGCCGGAAACTACTCAATAAAACACTTGACACAAGCATAGCAAGCAATCTACTACACGCCTTTTGATATGGAAACACTTTATAAAGATTATTTAAAAGGCACTTACCCTAAATATTCAAATTAGTTCCCCCTTCGTATAAACCCCCACCTAAGCATGTGACTGTACCTTTTTGAGAGTCTGTTTGTGCTTCATAGAGCTAGCAAGGAAAAAGAGGTCATTAATTAAAGAAACTTTGCCCGTCCTTTAAAAAACATCCTATTGCTTGCATGTGTAACAGCGAAGAAATTGTTTTCTAGTAGAAAAACTTTCAACTGTAATTTGACTAATTACCAAGATAATTTTTAAAGCCCCCCCCTTGAATAAGTCCCCATGCAAAAATCCAAAAAATAAGCCTCCATGGGGGCTAATTTGAGGATGTACGGTATACTACTAATGGAAAAAACCTAAGGAAGTTTCAATTTCAAACTTTTTGTAACTGCAAATGATACAGAATTAGGAAGCTAGTACCACTCATTTACAGCCACTACGCACATAGATAAATTTATGAAACTTCTTTCCTATCATTTGTGCTTTTTGTCTTGAGTTAAATTAAAAGTAAAATTCAGAACTTTGATGGTTCCTTGTGTCTGTACCACATGGAAAATTAAGAAAACATTAGGGAACTTTTAGTACTAGAATTTGATAAAAAGATCTAAAAATAAAGAACTTTTAGAACTTGACCTTGAGCTAGATTCCTTATAAACTAAAAAAGTTTTGACTGTAAATGAGTGAAACCAGCTTCCTAGTTTTGATCGCTTACTGTCATAAAAATTTTCAAGCTCAAAAGTTCCTTGGTGATTTTTCCTTTAGTAGTATAAGTTCTTTAGTATTGTTTTACACTGGGGGCTTGAGGTCAGAAAAGGACTTTTATGATTTATGATGTATTTATCTTTAATTAATTGGACGCTACATGCAGCGGAATTATCATACTCTATCTAACTCTTGACATTAACACTACTTGACTCTAATTCAAACTCAATAAAACTCTGATCAGAATATGCAACGCATGCATACTAATAAGGGAGCATAGGGAGAGCATGCTGAGAAGGCACAAAGGAAATCCTCCCAAAACAAGAGCCCAGTGCCCCTTTAGTCCTCCGCTGCGGCCCTTCACAACAAATATCGCGAGCTGCTACATTAACGCTCCTAATAAAGAGGTTTCTTGTGCAAAGATGCTACACGTATTTTTTTAAATAAGCAACTGCTTTATAAGCAAGGCAGTATAAGTATTGAAGACTGCTAAGCAAGTTGAAAAATTTTATTTTCAGTACTTAACAGGAAATGTGAACTGACACCATCTTATTAAAAGGAATAACCTGTGCAAGCGTTATCTGCCCTCAATACTTGTTTTTACTGTCAATACTTACCAATTATCAAACCGTTTTCAGTTTACATGGCCCTATATTTACCTTTTTCTAATCTATTTTCAAAAAACACGAACAAAAAGTTAAGCAATTGCTAAGCAATTTTGAATACTTAAATTTGCCTTCCAGCTAAGCAATTTTTAGCACTGAGCCCGAGTTGAAATTGCTTATTAAAAAAATGCGTGTATCTGATAACAAACCTTCCTGGCAGAACATGGTGCACAACCGTCGAATTCGAAGAAGTGACATTGAATGATTGATTAGAACAGAGTACATATAGGGTTCATGATGGGAGCCGCTGATGCTAAATAGCAAGAGCAGATCAGAGAGGCACCATATTGTGAAATTTAATTAAGACATTGGATGATTTCGTTAATTGGCAACCGTCAATCCTAGTTCTTTTATCTGTTTTATGTATCTATCGTTTTCTCGTAAGTTGTTAGTTGTTGTTTGTAGGCATCGTTTGCATTCTTAAATGGTTCATTTGTGTTAAGTATAAAAGTTATGCTAAA
>WIPJ01001660.1:54208-79572 GCA_018155075.1 Cassiopea andromeda
TTAACATGTTGTTATATCGCGTAGAAATAGACTATTAACTAAAAATATTAGTCAATAGCTCAATATATCGATATACGGGTCCGATCCTCATACAAAAAAGCAGATTCTAGACCTAAATGCTTGATAATTGAAATACGGAAAATTGGGGATAAGAACAAATTCGGAAATTTAAATTTAAACGCAACACTTGGAATGCTGACAAGTTCCTCAAATATATCTTCCTTGTTTTGATGTTAAATATGACACCATCTAGAGCTCTCTTACAATAGTTTGCTGCGCTGGTTGGCAAAATCGGTTTGCGCTCTACGATTAAGATTCTTCTATTTGCAGTGTTATTATTTCGCATCTCAACTTCAATTTGCCACGCAAGTCAGGTAAGCTAAATAACACTTAAATATTTTACAGAATTGCATGCAAACCAAGTCTGTAAAGTTTGGTTTATTGACTACAAGTACATCAATGCTTCTTGCAATGGCATAAAGTATTCTCTTCATGGTAAAACTTCCTCTTTGTACTTTCAATCCCTCTCAAAAGTTGTTAATTACTTGTCTTCAATAGTAAAATATTTAGTAGAATATTAATTCCTAGCGCTTCTCTGGTTTGCTTTGAAAAAATGCTTCATGAAGAAGTTTCCTCAAAAATTGATTAAGGGGCCTAAGAATACACTTTCACATTTTCAATAATATTCCAAGAACCTCGAATTAGAATGCCTATGGCATTATGAATCTCATGCTTATAGCACTAAAGGAAGTGTTTCCACGGGACCAGTTCCAAATAGAACTGTTACATTATGGGTACGGATAGGCCTCGTGTTTCCACGGGAATACTTGGAACTGCTCCATTTGGAACTGCTGCATTTGGAACTGCTCCAGTTGGAACTGCTCCATTTGAAACTGCTCCATTTGGAACTGCTAATCAGTCCCAAAAGGGTCTGCGTTCGAATTAGGTCCCAGCTGTAATCGTATTCATAGAAGCGGGTGGGACGGTTCCAAATAGGTCCGGATAGGAAGTGAATGAAGTTCGAAAAAGTAATTGGCGCGCTTCTTCTGCACTTCCATTGTTTCCTTGCACTCTCTCACGCACAGTTTTCGAGCTTCACTTCCAAATGTAAGCTTACCGTGAAAATCTTGCCTAAGTCCTTTTCTATTGACCTAGATCTGCTTATTGAAGTTGGCGACTCAGGAGATATCAGGCAAAGGTGCAGAAGTGCAAACAATCAATACTACTGACAATCTCAAGAATAGCAAAGTCTACTTTCGATGGGTTGGCAAAGGTAGCAATGCTAAGATTACGTATATTGAAGTAGGTACATGTGTATGTGTGCTGGGTTGCTCTCCGATCCTCTCTTTTTAAAGATTGCATGACAAAAAGCTTATAATGGCGAAAGCCTAGTTTCCATATCTTCATAGGCAACAGGACCTACCCCAGTCATAGGACCGGCGATTCTGCTAGGACGCCTACAATGATATGGAAACGCTTTTATAGTGAAGTCCCAGACGCCACCGTCATGTCTCCGTCGCATCGCCATTGTCCCCGTCGAGAAGAAACAAGTTGAAATGAATTCAACTTTTGACTCAATGCTTTCGAAGGTAAGCCACAGATGGAAATTTTGCAGTTAAAAATAAATCGCCGACAATTTGACTAAAAGTTTCATTCTTCATCAACCATTCCTTTTGCAAACATTTACTATTAAGATTTTGTAGACACCTTATAATACAATCTTCATTTGTTGAAAACTTAAGTGCTCTATGCTTGTTGGTAATAGGATACAAGAAGATGAAGAGCCGAAGCGAAGGATATGAAGAGGGTGGGGCAGCAGGAGAACAGCAGGCAGCTGGGGGATAAGTTTCACAAGCTCAAGGAGAAGGACTTTTGGTTTCAGTCGAAGGAGGTCTGTTAGCACAAGTATGAGACGACGGTCTTCTACTTCAACATCGGAAGGAGGTAAGAGCCATGAAGTAAAAATCCATGCTTTGTCATTTCGTAGTCATTAAAACACTCGTAATTGACAGTTATACCAAAAGAGAATTGAATTGCAGGATATCAAACTGCAAGGACAACAGAACGGCAGAGAAATGCAAGGAAGAGATAAGTAAATGGTAGGAGTGTGAGGGACAACAGTGAATGATTAGCATAAGAATTACAGGCAAAAGTAAGCGGTGAACGCTAGGAATATTAAAAGCATGGATAACTGAATAGCAGGATGATCAAATGAAATAGTGTACTTTATCAAGCAAACGATAGCAAGATAGAAATATAAAAGCAATACCTGCTAGGAATGTAACTTTATACAAAATTATCAGAAGGTAGTCAGGAAAGAATTGACTTGTGAGAAATATAAATCGAACGAAAAGCATCAAAGTGGGATCTTGTTACTTTTGAGTTGAATAGACTATTGTGAATGTTAGAGTGATAAGCTAAAGAAGCGCTTCAAAGGACTAATAATGTGAAATCAATAATTAAGTATATGAAAACGAAACAGTTAAATGTTTAGTGATATTGTTGTGTAAAAATAGGGTTTAGTACCAAGAACTTTATAAACCATTTTTCTTTTGTTTTTTTGTCAAGCTGTTGTTGCAATGGCTATTAAATGTTGCTTTTTGTAGTGGTTTGCAATAATCCTTTATTGTTGTTGTGATGGTCATCAAGTTTTGCTGTAATGGTCATCAATCTGTGAATTAATAGGAAAGGTTATGATGGCAGGCTCATTGAATATTTGAAGCTTCCCTTCATATGGGAAAGAATTTGAGTTCTTTGAATGTCTTTTGCCCTGCTAATCCGAAACTGGCACCATTTATCACTAACATCATCATTTGATAATCTCAAACAATGTCATTGCAAGTAGAAAAAGCTGCTGGAAATATCCTATGCTCTTTTGCTTAACACGTATGATGGTCATTCTTTCTTGTTGTGACCCTTAATGCCACCAAATTAAATTTTTCGAAAAATTGGAAATATCCAACCATTTTGGATACAGATTGGGCATCCACTTCTGGACAACTATTCATGCCCCTTTCTTTTCCACTCTCATGTGATTTTTATCGACAACTTTTTATTGAAATCTGCTCAGGTTTTTGGGGTAGAAAGCCAAAGACAGAGTCGCAGAAGAAGAAGAATTCCAAGGCATGGGATAAAGTACATACAGCACTGGACATTGCAGGGCTGGTACCAGGAATTGGGAATGTAGCTGATGGCGTTAACGCAGGATTGCACGCAGCTCGCGGTAATTGAAAAGACGCTGCATTGTCTGCTGCAAGTATGATTCCTGGCGCTGGGCAGGCGGCCACTGCAGCTAGGATTGCTAAGAAATCGGGTAAAGCAATCAAAGGGGCAACTAAAGCAATAAAAGGTTCAAAGAAGGTAGCCAAATGGAAAAAAAGTAAGCAAAGCGTCAAAGAAAGTGTTTAAAGGACTTAAAAAAGAAAGAAGAATAAGATGTGTAACGAAAAAAATAAAAAAGATTAAGAATTATAAACATGGGTATGATATAATAAACAAGGGTGTGCAACAGTTTCAAAAGGAACCTGACAATAAGCCAAAAGATACTGGGGAAAGTCACACTGGAGCAGAAGATGAACTTGCCGGTTGATAAACAAGGACTACAGCTCAAATGGTGACAGAAGAGTGGGTGTGCAAGATATGGCAAAAACAATATACTACTGAAAATCCTACATGGATCCTATAGACAAAAGCTAGTTGTATTTTCGGTTACTTTACATTTCATAGCTACTGCTTATTTTAGATGAAATATGTAGGGAAATTCACCAATATGCTCAAAATATTTGATGCAAAGAATCGATGTTTCTTTTCTGCTAGAAGTGTCCAATAGACTGAGAGAAGCTGCAATGCAGCATGAGCTTTGAGCTGTACTATACGAATATAAAAAGCATCTGATAAACTTGTTTCTATAAGAAACCACTTTGTGAGCAACCTAGTACTCGTAGTACTGGACAGCCTTAAATTTAAGAAACTTTTAGAACTACCAAGCAAGAGTAAAGAAACTTTCGAAAAATAGAACATTGAAATCGTTACCTGCTTCAACATAAAGATGTACCAAAACAATGCGAATATGACATTTCTTTAGAATTTAACTCATGCTGACTTATATTGTTTGTTATAGAATGAGTAGCTTGCTACATTCACGCTCTGCGTACGCTTTCACAGCAATTTAATTCGCTAAATTAAGAAATATTTTAGAAGTTTGTAGTACTAGGCCTTGAGCTAGGTTTCTTATTAAAAAACCATGTATAGGATACAGATATTTTGACAAAAAGTTAAAAGAAAACTGTACATGAAATTTGATTAATAATTCCTATTAAGACAAGCTTTTTGTGTATAGGAAAATGTCACTTTTGGTCTCTAAAGATAGTAGCGAGAGGATGTAAACAAAGATAATGAAGGTGGCAGGATCTCATCACATAATGGTAATGTGTCCTATACAGTAGTGTCCCACTCAGATATAAGAAACAATCTTTTCAATTCTAGGTCAGACATGTTTCTTAAATAAAGAATTCCATGTTAACTTGAAATGGGCGAAAAAAACTTTCTTATAAAAAAACTTTCATTCAAAGACCATTGTGCTATCGACAGCGAAGAAAGGTAGGCATCTGTAACCTGTGTTTCTTCATGGACTGTCCCATGTGTTGCAGGTTCGATTCACGTATGGATGCTTTACTTGAACATAACTTTAATACCTAACACAACTGAACTATTTACGACTAGAAAATGATAGATATATAAAACAGATAAAAGAACTAGGATTGACGGTTGTCAATTGGCCAAATCAGTCAAGGTCTTAGTTAAATATGACTATCTGGTGCCTCTCTGATCTGCTTTTTTTTGTTTAGCATCAGGGGCTCCCACCATGAATCCTACACATCCACCCAATAAATCAGGATAGGGAGCAACTCGGAGAGTACGGCCACCGTTTTTAAGAATTAAAAAATGATGAAGAGACGTTTTTCAATAAAAAGCCAATATTTTATATCATTTTGATGACTGTGACTCCCCATTTGCAGAAAAAACTACTAATTACAATGTTTTGGGTCTCTGGGATCCCAAATAGCAAGCCTTTTTTTAATTTCCATAGTAAGAAGCTCAAAATCCATGTTGCAAGCAAAACTTGCAGAAAACCAACTAGCAGTATAGAATTCCCTGGCCAATATCGTATGGGCTATTTTCTGTTAATCTGAATACACGCAGTGTTTCTTCTCTCGATTTGCTTGAAGTGCCTTGAGGCGCTAAGCAAAGATTGGTCAGTCTGAACGCAGCCTAATGCGAGGCCTCAGTTCTGCAGCATTAGGCCACAGCCTAATGCTTTTGTGTAGAATGATTATTATAATGCAAAGGCAAGAAAGTTTGCAAAGCATTAATGTATTGTTATGTTTTCCAAAGGATTAATATGTACAAAAGTTTTTCAGTGAGAAAAAAGCATTCTTTCAGACTTTCACCAGGATCTTATAAGAGAGGTCATTGGTGTGAGAATCAGCTCCTGTGTTTCTCAACTTCCTGTTTCCAGTATGCAGGGCACTACTACACTCCAGGCAATTTTCAGCATTTATGATTGGTATCGATAGCGCTTTGCTTGAAAATATATTCTCACTACTCACAATTTCCATTTAATTTATAGAAATACTAACATTAAAAATCTATTGCAATGAGTGCAGAACATTTCAGTGTAGGAAGATTCTGTAGAGAAACTGTTTATATGGGTGCCCTTCTGTAGAGAAATATTTTGGTAGATTTCGTAGCAATTTGGGTGACCCAAGGGCATTTCAGTTCTGCCAACTGAAAACTTAAGAGAAATTAGGAGTTTGACTTTTTCCAACAGAAACACTGCAAAACTAGAGTGTTTTGAATACACGGCAAAATATCAATCAATGTTAGTGTACAAATTCTAAATGGACACTTGGTCAAGTTCTTCTGTCCATTCGATCAGTGGTGATTTTCAAAAGCTTTAATAAGGGGGGTCTCTAGGTGCTGCTACGCCCACATTTGAGAGTGGCCTAGTTGCAACCACGCCCGTATTTTTAAAGATACAGGCACAATAATTTCGCTTAATGATGATAGATTGTAATCAGTAAAACGACATGTCTCAATAACCATGTACCAGTGCAAACTTCATCTTTGCAATGCAAAACACTTTGGAAGCAAGGTCAATACATGTAGCAATGACGTATATACGTCATACTTCCTTCCTACCGTTTAAGTAATCTTAAGTAATGATCATGGCCTCTCTATGATTCATAATTACCGTGCTAAGCCATATATTTTATCATTACATACAATTTCAAAAACAAAGCTAATACAAGAATGTTGGGGACTAAGCCCCCCTAGCATTACCAGTACATTTAACAAGGGGGCTCTGCTCCCTGAGTTCCCCTAGAAATCATCCTTGCAGTCGGTGCTCAGAAAAATGAGTTCCGAAGTCATCGGTCATGTTCATGTACCAAGGGAGATTTCTAGTGCACTGTGGTTTGATAATAGATATGTCTTAATAGACAAGGGAGTAGTGTCAAGCTGAGTATTATATGGTACGAAAAATATTCCTTTTGTAGAGCGATTCAATGAAATTATCGAGAAAAACTACAACATATGAGATAACTAATGATGTTGAAAAAATCAATGACAAATCAAACATCCAAGAATTCTTGAGAAAGTAGCCTGTAGTACACCTTTGGCCCTTGCACTTAATTGAACATGAAAGTTTTAATTCTTTCTTGAGAATGGAAAGTGTCTGATTAGAGTGGACATCTGCACAAAGCAGTTTCTCTATTTTTCTTGGAAAAACACTTCTGCCTCGTATTCGATTCATCAAATACTGAATTGAGTCTACTGCCATAGCAGTTCCGCATAGGTTTGTTTCAATCAATGGGTGCAATATTTCAGTATGGCTAAGTTTGCTATTGGTACAAAGTCTACCCGTTAGAGATTTCTGTTTTGATATGTTAAGCGTCGTATAGTCATGGTGCGAACATTTCTTTGCCAGCCACTGGCTGATTCAAAAGTATTTTCTGATGAGTACGAGCCCAAGTGTGGTTGTTGCACGAAAAATGGCCTTGTTTTGATAGCATCCGGCTGCACCAATGAAGTATACGTCTATTCCGCCTATGGACGCTCTGGAGGTAGAAATTTATTTAAGTTTCAGTCTATTGGAGCTGTCAGGAAACTGTCGCATTGCAGCTTTGGAAACTATATTATTTCACTGGAGAGAAAATGGCAAGATATCCGAGGAGGCTCGAATCCAAGGGCTGCATTTCAATATGCAAGAGTTTATGTCAATTGGATGAAAAGCCAAGTTGAAGAAAAGTATCCCATGCAACAGAGGAATGGGTATGAATATATTTCTGATTCATTGGTATTTTTAAAATGCAGGTTGATCTGTCCCCCGCAATTATTAGAGTGAGATTAGGCAGAATAAAACTGTGGTGTACAGCTAATTAGTGATGTAGGATAAACACAGACTTGCATAATAGCAATGATAGTAATCAGATAATTAAATTAATCGTACTGCCTTGTATCAATGTATGATGATACTTTCAGTAATATTTTGGATATTATAATTAAATGCCTTGTGAAAAGTTCAGGTAAGCATAGTAGAAGATAAAAGCTATAAGATTCTATCCTTATCCTGCAGGTTTCTATTACTGCAGCATATAGCTAAATGAGAGAGTGTCATGTTATTTACATTATCATGCATACAAGTGTTAGTATTAGTATGCCAGTGAATACATTGGGGATAGCTAAGTATCTGTTCTATCCTACATTAAAAAGTGAGTCATGCATTGGTTGTTTCTGGTATCCAGCAATGGGAGGCTGTGTAGAATGCAAAAATTGATTCCAGACAAATATTAGTAACCAGAGCTCATATTGATAGGTTGAGAAAGGCATGTAAACATATGGCATTGTGTGACCAGATGGGACACTGGAAAATTTCCCAATGGGTCCCTTTATGACTTTGAACTAACTTAAAGATGTCTATAATTATGCATGCAGAAATCATCTTTAATGTTTTGTAGACAAAAAAAATTACTTACATTTTCTGCTTTTGCTTATTAAATGATTATTGCATTACTTTTTCTCATTCTGGTTTACTGTTTTATTGGCAAGCCAATGAAAAAGATGACTGACATTGAATGGGCTCCTAGTCATTAGATTTGTACAGCCCTATTTTTGGAGACACAACTCCCCTACTTGTAAACATGTTTTTGATGACAGAACTAATATAGAGTTGTTTAAGTCTTGTGTCATCACCTTTTTTGATTCCTCAGTTTTATATTTATTCAGATGTAGATGCTAAGTGTGATTTTTGAAACACATCACTGAATATTTTATTCCAGATTTCTTTCTTACTTATTTAATTCTGCAATTACTGTAATCATCAGTTTTATTCCGTAGTGTTCCTTGAAAAGTTATGACTAACATTTCCAAGCATTATTTTTAGGTACACAAAAGAACCCTTGAGTCTTTCTAATCCTGCTGGACAGTTCCTTGCCATAGACATTCCAGTCAAATATTCTGTGAATGACATGTCTTGTTGTGACATAAATGGCAACATTGCATTATCAACAGAAGCAAAGATATACCTTTATGTGTGTATAGAGGCAAACCTGACTGAGAACACAGAGGCTGTGATGGTTGATTTTGAGTGTCGTCTTGAAATTGATTCAGGATTTCAAATCAATAGCATTGCTCTGTTTGGATACTACATTGCATTTGCTTCTTCTTATGAAATTAGAGTAATTCAAGTGATGTTTGATAGGAAGGAATCAGTGACACAAGCTGAAGATATTACCAAACTGCTTGAGTAAGTATTTCTTAAAGTGTTACCCATATTTTTAACATCTTGATAGTTAGTTCCTATATTCAAAAAAATGTTATTTTTGTCTCTTTCCATTGGTGCAAGACACAATTGTTTTTGAACAGGAACCAATTGCTAAGAGATATAGGGGCATCCATACATTACATTCAGGCCTTAGGATAGGAAGGTGGCTAGCAGCTACTTGGATAAAAGCAGACAGGGAGATGAAGGGGGTTTAGCTGGCTGTAAGTGGAAATCTTTTGCATTGAAGTTTTCTTTAGAGAAGAGAGGGCTTTTACACACCATTTTGTTATCATTTTCTTTTGCTAATGATTAAAAAATGAAGAGACAAACAAGAGATAAGTACATCATACACATCTTTTTCAATGAGTTTTCATTTTTACCATTTGCTGCAGCTCTTTGATTGTCTTCCAACTCAAGGAAAGTACTGCAGTTGATACACTCTGTTTGCAGTTCATAGGTGCAGGTTTACAGTAGTTGAGAAAAGATCACAATTTGTGTCTGCAAAGACATTGGGAGGGGGTTGTTAAGCCAAAAGCAGACAGGCATGGACAAGAGAGGAAGAGGGTTAACTACTGGCAGAAATGTGCTGATATGCTTTATGGATATATGTATATTTATATCTACATACATACACATGCTAATAGTCCATGTTTTACAGGGAAGATGAGATGCTGCATAGCATGGCAGCTAGAGATATGACTACTCATTGTTCACAATGCCAGTCAGTGCCTAGTGAGAAATTTGTCTTGTGGAATATCAACCAAGGGTGTCAACAGGGTTCAGAGAACTTGGAGCATGAAGCCATAGCTGTTCAATCCAGACGGGCCACATCATCATCAGTCAGTACCCCAACATACATGATAAATAGCAGTTGTGTGAAGTTTGATGCTGTTGCCCAAGATGCCACATATGTTAACTTGGATAATACTGCAAAAGAGGTAATTGGGCCTAAAGAGAGCATAAGTGGACACCCACTGATTGTTATAAACAGCTTTCATGAACTGGGTTATGTCATTGTGAATCACGTGACAATGTTGTATCGAAGATTTCTCAGTGAGCAAACAGATATGACTTTGAATGGTGGATCTATACATAGTATTCAATGGCTGCCATTATATGCAGGTGAGGAAAATGTGTATTAAAGAAAATAGAAGAGTGTTTTGTAACAGTAGCAGTTATTAAGGGGATAAGGTGCCCCCAAGTGCCATCAAATAAGCAAATTATTGGTAATGTAGTGATGAGCCAAAGGATAATTGCATGCTGTATTAATAGGCAAAACATATTTTTGCCTGAGCTTCAGTGCTCTTGTGCACTTTCTTCTTTTGAAAAGCTCATGTAATATGCAGATACCTGGCTACTTCAAAAATACTCAGCAAATCCAATGCTTCTACCCCCCCTGACTGTTCTTGAACAACTGCCACTGCTTTATAATATGATTTATCACAAGAAACTAGATTTAATTAGCAGTCAACCAGCCTATCTTTTGGGTGGAATGAATGATTTGCATGATCCCCAATGGAAGTTAAAGTTTTTTTCTATATATGAAACTTTAAGAAGCAGTTATATAGCTAATTTGAAATATTAAAAAGTCTCTCATTATTGATTTATTGTTTATTTCCTGTTTTTGGCTGATTTTTCTAGAACATTGCTTCTCAATTTTTTCTCTTATGCACTGTCCTATGCATATTACTTTATTGTAAATTCTGTTATCACCAACATCTATGCAGTTTAATATGTATGTTTACTCAAATCCTCTCAAAACAATTTTTAGTTTGTGAGTGTCATTGGCAGAAATTATGGGGACTTAGGGGGCTTGAGTCCCCAATCATGTTTTGTTTGAAAATTTAGGTCTACATTATAGGTTTGACACAAGCAGTATGTGATCTTGCTAAAAGTGTTGACCTCAGAAAGGATTTCAAATAGTGGTCTTTCTTGAAAAATAAAATGCAAAAAGCTTGAAAGCTTTTGAAAGTATCATTACATTTATTTGCTTGTTTCCTTTGCCAGATCAAAGAATTTTTACTACATTCTTAGGACAGGGCAATAAAAATATGGTTTGCTAATGGGCACAGCTTCCATTCTTTTTTCAAGTAGGATCTTGGGTCCTTTCTCCATTTTGAGTAATTTAACTTCTAAGCTAAGACTATAACCAACTTTTTCTAAAGCAAAATCTTTGGTCAAATGAAAGTTGGCAGTTGACAGTGTGCTTTTATATGTATAGAAAGAACATGAAATTTAGATTAAGAAATGTGGGCATTCCCAACTTCACAGGAAAATGACAATTACTTGATTGAAATGCAATAGTAATTTTTTTTTCAAACTTCATATAATTCAATCAATACTACAAGTACAATTATACACCTCACTAATACTAGGTAGTGCACAATTGGCTAGCCTGCTAATAACACTTAAAACTAAATATGGTAACAACTATAGGGAAAAATACAAAAGTAGAATAAAGATAATGATGTAAATATGAAATCATTAAAAGTTTAATAAGTATGGACATGTCCATTGCTTATTGCGCCTGCAATAAATGCAGTAAGAACATCTGATGGCAATATTTGATGCTTTCATGATAATAGCAATAATAGCAATAATCATAATAGATATATTTTTACAGGTTAAAACCTTATCAGTTCCTATCAGCACTGTTGTTAGTAAGGGACCTTTTTAAGCTAAAAACTAAACACTATATAAAAATACAATGCAAAATCATGAAAAGTCATCCAAGTGCAATGCCTAGTTGTTCAACAAGTGTTCTTTCCACTTGTTTTTGAACATGGTTAAGGCAATTGTAATTGTGAGTAATTGTGAGAAATGATGTTTCTGGCTTCAGGCATGTTGATACCCTTAATAGTGAGGAATTTTGGGTAGAATTTGTTATGATTAGGTGGATTCTCAGGACTACTTTGTGATGCACTTTACAGACTCCAATTCAGTTTCATATAATTTCAGTACATGCAATGCTTTTAGGTATAAAGTCAAACTAATCAACTAATACAAAACAAATATTACAAGAACTTAACAGAAATAATATAAGTTATCACATCACAAGGTCAAGGAAATGTATGTAAGGAATTCCCTATGAATGGACTCTTCTTATTTTTGAATCTGCCCTGTTGTCCGAAATTTGAGCATGAGCTCCCCCAAATAGAAGCCCAATTTTCTGCCACTGGTTACTTTGAGTCAGTTTCTGATACATTGACGTTTTGCTCTATTGCTATCTATTTCCATTTAGATGAACGCACTCTGAATATGATGGCACCTTCAGAGTCCCCTACCCCATCTGAATCCATGCCTACAGTAGAAGGTAGCAACAAGGTACTGGTGTCTCTTGGCTTGTTCTTTTCAATGGGAAGAAAAGGGTATCTCTATGAACTTTTCAGCGCACCAAGATTGCTAACAGAGTATGATTTCACAGAAACATGTATATCTGCTTGTTTAACACGCAGTTTTCTTCATGTTATCACAAAAAATGGACTTGAAACCTACACGACACGCCTTTATTCATCTGCGTCTCTGGCCGCCAAAAGTTATCATGGAGAAGATGATGTGGAGTTTATTCGCCAATGTAAGAGTTAAGCTTATATTGTTTCTGCGAACGGGGTTATTGCAGGGTCCTTGAACTTCTTGAAAAGTGCTGGAATTTTAAATGTCTTTTCAAGGGCACTCGAAACTCCTTGAAAATGGAAATTTTTTCTTGAAAATCGATCACATTTTAAAAATTGTTAATGTTTCCTGTTTACTTTGTTAGCAGCAACAAGCAATACAAAAATAATTAAAAGAAATATCCAAAAATATGTTTAAAGAAGATTGTACAGGTAAACTCGTGCTATACCAGGAAATGTCTCTTTTTCGGTATTTCGGGCTTCCTGTATGTCTCATGTTTGGTGTTTAACCCTGCTTGACAATGTTTGTTTTAGTCCTTGAATAATCCTGGCAAACTCCTTGAATTTGCTTATCACAATCCTGCACCAACCCTGTGCAATGGTAAATTTTTATTTTGTATTATAGAGAAGAAATAGAATAAATTTTTATTGATTTCAATTCAGAAAGAAATAGTATATCTGTTTCTGCAGAAGTCTTTATTTAAGAGTTATTTTGGGGGCTTTGCTTCATAATGCTTTGATCACAATACCCTTGAACTATCCTTCTTTATGAAAACTCCAAATCCAAAGCTGTATGTGAAAAAAGTTTTAAGGAATCTAGCTATGAAGCAGAGCTATTTGGTGTATTAGACCTACCCGGGTGTCTCCTGAGCCTTGTTTGTATTTTGAGGTGTGACAATGCCCGGTAGTTGTTATTTTTGCCCTATACAAGCCTCTTGTTTTGAAAACTGATTGCATTTCTTGCTCTAGCCAATGAGCGTCAAAGAGGACGATCAACTCAGAGTTGCTTATCGGCAAGTGAGTATGAGAATAGAAGTCAGCTATATGAGCCGAAGGTCCAATCCAGCGAGAACGAAACGTTTGAAGTCGATCTCACACCTGAGGAAAGTCACTTCACGGAGGTTTTTCGAGAATCTAAGGCAACGTCTTTACAATCAAAGACCAGACTGTCTTTATCATCTAGAAAGAAGAGGGCGAGTGATAAAAGAGATCGGGAAAGTCCTGGAAATGACAGTGACTGCAGCATGGGCGATCGACCTGGAAGCTGTCTCACCCTTGCCAATAGGCCAACTGATGCGTTGTATGCTTTTCCAGATCTGGTGCAGGTGTGCGTTTTGTATTTTCGTAGTACAATATATGGGAATGGTAGAGATAAAAGGAATGTTTTAGTTGCAAAGTGGAAAAATTTCCTGAATATCTTGCAAGACTTGCTTCCTTTCTTTAGTCCCTGAAAGGGTCCAGAGTTCCAACTATCTATACTGCTATAAGGCTGCCTAGCATTTATATCCTCCTCTGTACAATCAGAAAATCACATGTCGTATCATACATCGCTCCTCTGTCTCCTTCTTTCTCTTCAGACGATTCGCCATCCTTCTATAGGGTGTTGATTGCCAACTTTATTGTACTTCAAATTATCTTATTTTTGCTTCTTTTTATTTTATCTGATATCTGCTCCTGCATTCAGTTTGGCATTATCATTTCTATTCTTGTCTCTTATTGAAATTTTCAATATCTATCTCACCAACCATAGCTCCTTCCTTTTTGGCTGCTTTTCCCATCGTCATGTGCCAAATTTCTGACCAATAAATAAATGCCGTTATTCAGGAACGAATTGTTTTTTGGCGTATAAAAACATAGAAGCATAGCAGCAATGGAAAACATTAGCAAATTTTGGGTTGTAGTTGCCTTTCCCAGTTATTTCCGGTTTTATGTCCTGGAGACATTCTTCAAACAACTTTGAAAATTGTTTATTTTTTATTAACAGGTTGAACCTCAGTATTTATTTGTATGTAGCTTCCTGTCGTTTGAACAAGCTGAAATACTGGACTTAGCTTTGTCCAAAGATGTTTCGGCAGCCTTGAAAACCCGTTAGGGGAATGACATCAAAATGTGCTAGAAACTTTCAAAAATTACACCTCGAATAGATTGGATTGCTCTATGCAACATTAGGTAGTGTAGTTTTCCATGCTACTTAGGCCTAATTAACTTTTCATGCTTTCGTCGTGTGTTGTGCACATCGATGTGTGTTTTTTAAGGCTTAAGTAACTGTGCTGTATTCTTGCATTTTAGCCATGTCCTCCTTGTGGTACCGAAGTCTGTCTTATTGGCATTTACCCATTAAGAGGATTTATTTTCATTGGATCAACTGAGAACCATATCATTATATTACAGAAAACCTTTGAATTCAAGTTGGTATTAATAGTGCATCTATCATTTCATATATTATTGATACACATATCTATTATTTCATTTTAGTTGGTATTTTTAGCGTTGCTATTTTTGCTATTATTTGCATTAGATCCTGTAATCTCCATTCACTTTAAGAATTGACATATGTAAGACTTCTAAATGTTGCTTCTTTCCCATAACATAACAGAGGAAAGCGTGGGTCAATTCCAAAAGAAAGGATGATGCCCTGGAATGTTTATGTCAGAGAGATTGCTCCTGCTATTGATGTATACAGAAACATTGTACGTCATTTTATTGTGTTGCTAGCTTTTGTTGTTGGAATTACTGTTTAGTATTTCCAATGATTTGCCCAGAGACGCCTAAGAGGAGGGCAGAAGGGAACAAGTGTCCCTCCTGCATTTCATTTGGGGGACCAAGTGAACCATAAGTGTCCCTCTGGAAATGCAATAGATTGCTTTATGAAAGGGTTCGTGCTACTTCTTGAAAACTCCTTAGATTTAGTTTACGTTTTTAAGGGCGCTTAGAACTCCTTAAATTCATGTATTTTGGGAAGACAACTCTTTACAAACTTCTTATTTCTAATCAATTCTCGGAGAGAGGATTTTTTCTGCGGAAGATTTATTTAGGAAATGGAATAATTTTTGTCATGGAGACACAACAAAATACTCCTTAAAAAGTCATTTTTGGAACATAAAAGCTCCTTTAAAAATCCTTAAATAATATCTACTCACAACAACACGAACCTTGTATGATACAACGGAAGTCAATTAAACTATAAATAACAACATGTAATTGGAAAAGACAATTGCTGATATGACTGCGAGAATAATAGTCCCTGATTTCCCAAAGATGTGCCACTGAAGCCCTCTATTTCTTGTCTAGCTATGGTAGTCGATGCCCTATTGCTCCTGTAGCCCCCCATGACCCACTGTTGTCCGGTGCCCTGGATTTACCTTAGTTGGTGAAATATATACGTGACATCATATGTCCTCCTATCCTTATAGTCTTTATTTCATATTTGCTCAAGGTTGTACTTCCGCCATTGTTATGTT
This sequence comes from Cassiopea andromeda, assembly GCA_018155075.1. Classification (NCBI taxonomy): domain Eukaryota; kingdom Metazoa; phylum Cnidaria; class Scyphozoa; order Rhizostomeae; family Cassiopeidae; genus Cassiopea; species Cassiopea andromeda. Next base: position 69,886 of record WIPJ01001660.1, read on the forward strand.
ATTTATTGGAGAGCGTTCCAATTACCGATTCTAACAGCTTTCATGAGAAATGTCACTGTATTCGTTTGAGAATTACTCAAATAGAGGTTATAGAAGGAGAGCTGTGAGGAGGAGCTTTTTCTATATCTTCACTATGCTTTGACGTGATTTTCAATAGTATAAGCTCATAGTTAATAAATTTATAACATTGAAGGTATGGAAAGAAAGAATTGATTTGCTATTTTCAGTAAAATGTAGTCTGAATCTTGTGTTTCTATTATTCCTTGAGGCTCCTTGGTTATGAGTTAGTCCTTTAATGTTTTGTTAAATACAGCCTAAAGAGCTATCTAGGATATTAAACGGTCTTGATTAAAGTTGCTACTTTTGTTTCCATGTTTCTGGATGTGCCTCAGTTTCTTTCTCTATATACTTTAGATCAATTTGATCGAGGGCTCCGAATTCGCGAATCCGCACGTTTTTCACCAATTGCTATCAGAAGCACACATGATATTAAGGACTGACCTGACTTCAAATACACCAGAAGACAAAAGGGAGAATATCAAAGCATCAATAAAGCGGTCTGCTGTCAATTTAGGAGATTTCTTTGCAAGGTACATGATATGTGTTCTTTTAGTAACAGGAGAAAAGTTTTATTTAGGTCTGATCATAGTGGAGCAGTTATGTAGCAACATCTGTTTAGATCATATGATCCAGTTACTTTTTGTCAATTTGAATTTGGCTAGAATAAATTATCACAGAGATTTTTTTGACAATATGAGTGGCATAGAAGTAAGGTAGTTGGGGGATTCCTTTCGTCATTTTTTCAGTTGCCATGAAGCATCTAATGTATTTTGAATTTTTACTCGTATTTTTTACCTCTTATATTAAATATTGTAATTGTGTTTAATCAGATATTTGTATTTAGATTCTTAGCTTTTTTATTGCTGTTGGTAATATATTTATGATGGAGGAGCCTTCGAAGACTAGCTCTTTCCTAAGGGGTGTCACTCTGCAAAGAATTTTAAAATGAAATGAAATCTTTATTGTACTTGATTTTGTATAAGAAAATGATGACTTGGCCTAGATAGTTATATAAAAAAAACTGATAAAGTGGTCAAGTAAAGACAGTCTTTTGGTACTTATGAGTTCAGAATTTCTCAATGACTAGTTACTGCAGAGCTTCTCAATAATTTTTTGCAAGGCCCCCATTGTAAATAGAAACTAATTGGGGCCCCCCACTCGCTATAACTAAGACTATTATCTTTAAAAATTGTATGTGTACACCTGTTTCTCGGGGTCATATGCGCCCCCTGTAGCATTACATCGAGCCCTCCTTGAGGGTCGCGCCCCACTATTTGAGAAACGCTGAGTTAATGAAACGTAGTATATGCAGAGGAATTATTTAAAAGGATGCAAGAAAGTAGGTAGATAGTTAATAGTAAAGCCGAAACTCTTTAGCTAATGCATTTTTGGGTATTGGAGTTTATCTATTTAGCAAGTGGCCACTGATTTATATACTTGTATGACATCATCAATGCATCTTCGTGTCTCTATTTGCTAGGTGCAAGGTCGGATTTGATTACTTTTTGGCAAAAGAATATTACAATATGTCTGGCATCAAACTTGAACAAGTGCTTCTGCGCCATGCAAAACGAGATAGCGAAGAAGACCTGGTAAGAGTAGATGCTACCTTTCTTTGTGTTATATTAACTGAATTACTGTTACCGTTTCACAATATCCTGCTTATTAATCAAAGAATGCAGGTGCAAATTTATCAAAAGGTTGCACAATATTTGCATGGTTTTGCGTGTGGCCTATCTTATCAGGTCAAATCGTAAGGTGTGCTTCAAAAAAAATGGAGTCTCATCAGAAAATCACATTACATGACCTATCTAGTTATTTACTGTCTCTGATAATTCCAATTCAACCTCCGTTTCTTCAAGTCCCAAAATAAGGTTGATTATCTTTTAGTATAATCGTGATAAAACATTGGTTTGTAGTCTCAAATTTCCAACATAGCATTCTTTTACCGCTATCTAAGTAATGAATAATTGTTAAATACACCTAACTGGAGAATTGCCACTTTTTATGTTCTAGGCTGAAGTAGGGATAGTATAGTTCTTTACCCCTTAGCAGGGATGGCGCCAGTGGGGGGGCTTGGGAGTTGTAGCCCCCCCAATTTTTGCTAGCCCCCCGTCGGCACCTATATTTCTATACACCTTGGGCACTTCATAAAATCTGTCACATTGTTTTTAGTCATTTTAGGCAGTACGATAGGTATTGTCTGCAAAGATTCTCAGACACCGCTCACTTTTGGCGCTTTGACAGCTGTGCCCCCCCCCAGCTCTTTTTCTGGCACCATCACTGCCTCTTTTTGAAAACTTTTGAAAAGTTGCGTAAAATTAGCGGAAATAAGTGCTTGCAAACCCAAATTTAGACCATATACGCTGTCATCCTGTTCACTATTGAGTAATGCCTACTTTCATTACAAGGTCTAAGTAATTATGTTAATTCTCCATTGCATCAGCTTTATTATGACTGTAGAAGGAAGTATTTGTTTTGTTTTGGTTATCTTCGAGGAATGGTTTGATTGTTTTTACCATTTTAGTTTCCAAATTATATTGCCTCAATTGATTATTCTGCGTATTTTTCAGGGTATGAGGTATGGTGTTGGTATAATCGAGTTCCTGAATGGACACTTACTTGCAGATGTCGACAAACCTATTCAACTTGCTGAGGTTCCTTAAACATTTTGCTCTCTTCCTTGCTATGTGTCATAGAGTTTATTAGTGTGACCTCAAAAAATGTTTTTTAGAGCATTTTGATTTCGCGTTAAGGTATGGCTAAATTGGGCAACGTTGTTGGCGAACACAGCAATGTTCGCCTTCATTTAGTCAAAATATATAGATTCTAAAGCTAGATTTTTATGACGTCATCACTAAAGAACTATATTGTATAAATAGTCTGTGGTACTACAGAACTTTACTTCAGCACGAAAAAGCAGCAACATTCTTTTGACATACTAAAAGCTTTTTACGTCCAACACTCGTAAGACGATTAGACGGTTAGACACATCCTATCACATGTAACTGCATCTGGCTATATATTTTGGTTGACCCTTCGGTCACTACCCGACGTTTCATAGTCTAACGAGTGTCGGACGAAAAAAGCTTTCAGTATATCACAAGAATATTGCCGCTTTTTCGTGCTGTAGTAAAGCTCTATTATGTTTTCCTCGTCGTGGCAGTATCCTGCCTGGCGTTTTTAATTCTGCTACTAGTTTCAATCCACTTTTTCACATTAGACATGGTTCTCTTTTGCATTGGTATTTTATTTAGAAATTTCTATTGCTACTTGGAGAAATGTACTTATATAAGAACTTATATTTATACTACTCAACAATAAGTATGTCACCGTTCAGTCTCTTTATGTTTTTAGGACTCAGTGCTCCACATTCTGAAGATTTATTCAGTTGCTGCACCTGAGGTCCTGTCAAAATTGGTACTTAAATCTAGATTGCATAAAATTCCAGCAGGTCAGTCAAATGGAAAGCCATTTATCAGTAGCATCACATTACTTTGCTGCCGAATCTTTATATTACTGTATACCAGGGTTTTCCAACTTTTTCAAGTATCACCCCTTTCAATTTCCTGCCTTTGAGTGAAGGCCTGCTTCAGACTTGCTCATAAATTGAGGGTCAATTTTGCATACCAGGATATCAATGTCAATACAGTGCTCTATCACCTGTGACCTAAACGTGGCTACATTAGATAGCATGACGTTGGACGACCCTTCAATATACTATATAGCATATAGCATAACATAATTCATCGCGGGAGTCACGCGTTAGATAAGCCTGCTTTATATAACATTCCATAGCGCGTCCCGCGAGCCCGCGTTGGACGGCCCTACTGTATAGTATATAATGTATTTGTTGAATGTCATGTGATACTTCATACCTCTATTTAGCCTTTTCGATATTCTTTGTTGATTCATTGTGTTGAAAATCCAGTTGATATTTGATTTTGTAGTTTGGTTTGGTGTGATAATTTCGAAAGACGCTGATTTCCATTAGAGCTTTTCCGTGCGCGCGGATGTAGCGCCCAAACTCTGAGCGTGCGTAGTTACATGATTTTGCGTACGCCTTCAGCGCCAAACAGTTAAAAGATGCTCTACTTCCTGGCGCTCAAAGCGCACACAAAATCATGACCGGTTACTTTTAACTGTGCATGCTCAGATCAAGGTGCTACGCCTGTGTCCAAGAAAAGCTCCAATGGAAATTAGCCATTAGATAATGTTTCCCCTTTACTCAATTCACATGTATTGCATCAATATGAAACACAATTCCCTTTAGAAAAAGCCTTGCAAATATTTGAACAATTTGAAGAAACAGAATCCAATTCATCCAGTTACAAGTAAGAGCTACTTGGTATAGTATTTCTATAGTTGCAAGTTTTGCTTTTATAACGCTCCTTCTTGAAGCACCGATGTCGCAAGAAGTTAGAAGTGATGCATTTTTCCACATTCTATATCTTAGAGGACGAAGAAATCCTGAAAATGCATTCAATGCTGCAAAAGTATCTACACTTTACAGTGTAATATTTTATGCATAGATTCTACTTTAAATGGGCCTATACTTTCATGCATTTGATCTACATAAGAAAGCACTGATCCCATGAATCCCAATGAGCTTAATTTCGTTGTCAATTCCAGATCAGCTGAAGCCCTTTCTCACAATGATTTAGGACTACGGGATATCATCCAGCGTGTGAGCATTAAATTTCTATGGTTAAGAAATATCTCATTGAGGAGATATAGGAATGGTTTCTTCTTTTGCCAAAGTAAACTTTGAAACATTTCTTGGGAATCGCAGCTGTATTTTGAACCTTAGAAGAAGGGCCTCGACGTAAAACATTGTACGTATTTTCAGATCTTTAATTCGACACACCAGAAACTACGACATATCCATACTACTATACCGTTTTAATTAGTAATTTCCATTTTAGACGTAAACTTGAGAACGTTTAGAGACATGTCTCATCATCAGCTTATTTAATATAAGTAACTGGGGCTTATGTAGATAAAGGGGAAAATCAAACAAGTGGGGAAAACAAACGAGGAATCGGGACAAATAAAGCAGTAAACTCAAAGGAAATATGCCGGTTAATAGTAAATTGTGACTTCTTACCTTGCATGGCCGACTTTGTTGATAGAACTGGAAAAGTCTGTACTTTTTTGCCATTCTTTTACTGTATATAGTGTCTTCTAAACTGTGTTGTATGTCGCAGAAAGCATGTTGTGCTTGATACTTCATTGCATCTTCTTGGGTTATCGTACAACGCCTTACTCATGTGCCTCTTTGCTCTATATGAAATTGAATGCTTTTATACGTAAGTAATTAAATAAGTAGGTAAGTAAGTAGACAAATAAGTTAGTAAGTAAATAAGTAGATAAGTAAGTACTTAAGCGAGTAGATAAGCAAATGAGTAAGCTAAAGAGTGAGTAAAGTATTTGAGTGCGTAATTGATAAAGTAAGAAGCGGAAGTGCTACTTGGCCTACCGACTGTTAACCGAAGTAATCTTACTGCTAGAGCTGCCTAGTTTGTCGACAACCTCGAAGGAGTTTATTTGCTGCCTTGGACTTGCATCTGAGCAGTTTCGAAGCCAGTAAACCTGGTTGGTAGTCAGAAGCCTGACTGGGCCTGGTTGGTAGTCAGAGGCCTGACTGGGCCTGGTTGGTATTCAGAAGCCTGATTCGGCCTGGTTGGTAGTCAGAAGCCTGACTGGGCCTGGCTGGTAGTCAAAGGCCTGGTTGGTAGTCAGAAACTACTACACTGTCATTGGACTGTGCCGCAAAGTCTGATGTTTTTCAGTAAACCATCCTTTGTATTTTTAATGGTTTCGATGCTTCTGGATGATTACTGTCAATACATAATTATAATTATTAATTATTATTATCGTACTTATTATTATTGAATTCTTCAATTTCAGACAAACCACTTTGGATTATATTGCGATGACAGTATTGCACATGAGGGATTGCGATCCGAATCATGCCGAGCACACTTTAAGGAAAATACCAAATGTAATTAGCTACCATTTTTACTACCTTTGGTATCCCAACATACGAAAGTCACAGCGATATCTCTACTATGTGGCATTTCAAGTTCTATGATATTTTAGAATTGTTAAGAGTTGCTTTGTATCCGTGACCTTAGATAGGATGTCTTGTTTATCTGACTGCGCCACTCGATTTTGTCACAAGCATTGCATATACTTATTTTTCTATATCTTGGAGCATATTTTCTTTAGGATGTTTACGTTTTTGCATTAGGTGCCATTATGGATCTTTTTCTCTTTAAATTCCTGATTTTGGTAGTATTTTTGGTTAGCGTGCATTAAATGATGCATCATTTCTTTTCAGCTATAGTTTATTTATCAAATTGTGGCTTTTCATTTTGGATCAGAGATGATTGTAATCAATTTCAAATTGTAGGAAAAATTGAATTTTTCCATTAAATTGCTATATGTTTTTGCGCAGGAGCAACTGACTGCTGCATTCGTTCATTATCCTGAGCTAGTTTTGAATGGAAGCAATTTAACTCATCTTGGACAAGTAATTTTCTTTCTTTTGTGTTTCGATATGTCATTTGGAAAAGTGTTCAATATTTTTGAATGGAGAGAAATGAATCCTATATTCCATGATACTATGAAATATGTAGATTCCTATTTAAGCGTTGGGCTGTGCTGAGGTTCCATATAGGAATGGATTTAATCCTACATTATGGTGAACCATCGAAGTCAGATGCTCTTTATACGTTGTATTTGATCTATAACATGGATATCATCCTCAAATGCCCTTTTTAACAGCTATAATGACTTCTGGATGTATATCTAGAATATAAGATATTGCGAGAATTCAATGGAAAATTTATATGCCACACATTGGTTTGAAGAGCTTTTGGTAGATATAGCTGGCAAGTGCTTGTGTTTTCCTTTCCATTTTGATACATATAAAGAAAGATGCTTTATATTTTTGTAATCCTTCTGTCTTTATAATTTTTCTGGACATCTCAGCTGCTCCGGAAGCATTTTCGCACGGTATTTACTAGCCTGTTAGTTCTGCTATTTGATAATGGCACCATCAACCTGGATGCTGCAGTTAATGCATGCAGAGTGAGTAGACATTTTCTTCTTTCACAATTTTGATACAAACCTCATGTTTCTGTTTTATTTAGACTTTCTCTTTGAGTTTTATCCATTCATGAAAGTATTATATTAGATTGATATTTATATAAACTCTTTTCGTATCAAAAGCCGTAAAAATATCTCCTTGCCGTTTGTTATGAGCTGAAATTCAATTTTGGTTGCAGTTGATTTTCTTGCAATGTTCTTTCCATATATAATGTGCAGATTCTTGCCTTTTTGCTTGTTTGGGTGTCTATATTTAGATTTTCATGCTACATCGATGACTCCTTTGCTAGACCAACCACATGCAAAATGATGACTTTTCAATGATTCAAATATAGCTGTATTTGATAACTTTAATTATCTAACAGCAAATGGCAGAAATTTAAGTAGTGTAAATTGCATAGGGGTCGAGGTGGCATAACGGTTAGAGTCCATGACTTCTGTGCGGAAGGTCTATTTTTCGAGTCCTACTCGAGGACCTTGACTGAAAACTCGCTCACTATTCACTCAGCAGCGCAAGGGTACCTCGTGGCACCACTGGGGAGATAAAGGGGGCGAGGAAAGGAACTGGCTATCTTAACTCACATGCCGATGGTTCAAGAAGAGTGTCCTCTCTAACCGGCACTACCCTACGTACGAAACTATACGGGATTGCCTTTTCCTTTTTAAATTGTGTAGAAAAATGCATACATATTACTAAGAAATGGATTTTTCTCGCTGACAATGACTGTAGTTGCTCTTTAGTTGATTTTAATGATAGAAAAATTAGCTGATGGGTTGCTTAGGCATTGCAATTTTGATTTTAGCATAACAGAGAAAACAGCGAACAATCAACAAAACCAAATTACAAGTTGCTGGATTTGCTGGAATCTCTGCTAGATGGTATGTTTGGCTACTATCTAAGCACTATTTTTTGTTGTTTAAAATTATTTGTTTTTTGCATTAGTAGTAAGGTGTAGAAGTCAGGGTAAATATGATATACTTGGGGGTGGTTGAATTTAGCTGAGGATCATCAGGTGTTGTTAAGTTCAAATAGTTGTGAATGTAGTGAATAAATCGTGTATTTTCCATGGAGACCTCGGGAAACTACAAAACTTTCTGAATGATGTACTTAATATTTGTTGAAAAGAAACCTGTAGCATTGTCATTACATTAATATCTGGTTGTTTTTGTGTGTAGATGAAAAAAGGAAAGAACACTACCCGGAAGTTATGGTAAGCGCTGGGTGGTTGAGAGATATTTTAAAGCTTCAAGAAAAATTATTTAATGTAGAGCACCTGTGCTCACTTCTGTTCATTTTTGTACTTTAGTATTGTCTCGAGCCAGGCAATTTAGTGAGAATATACTGAATACTGCGTTTGTCAAAATAAGAATTGCTGATGTGAATTTATCTACATTATTTATGAGTCTCCTTGGAGAGTCAATGCTACTGTTTCGCTTTTGAGAGGCAAATATCGCGGATTAATGCTGGAACGGATGCATGCTCTTTATCATCGAGAAAGAGAGTTCTCTAAAACCCACAATAAACAGGAGGATGCTAATCAATTTTGGGAAATTTGGATACACCTGCTTCCTATTTTGACCCCCCACTGTTCAATAATTTGAGCAATTTTGAAGATACTTCTTATTTGCGTAGATCACTTTTTCAATCATGTGAATCCACGAAGTCAAATACTCATCCTTTTTTACGTTTTTCTGTTTTTAGGTGATTTCAGCACGTTATAAGAACAGATATGTCTAGACACTGTTTCCTATAAGCTTGCCTGTTTACCCCCTCCTTATTTTGAACATTCCCTCGATAATTAATTTTAGAAATTTGTTATATCCCCCGCTTATTGGATAGCAGTCCTGTTACATATTGGGACCCCCCCCCATTTATTATGGGTTTTAGAGTATATGCAGAGTTTAAGGCTGAAGCAATAAGAACTAGCTAGTGTGTGACTGACTTGGATTTTCAACCTCTCCATCTTTCATTGTTGCTGTCTAAATAGAAAACGCATGTCCCTCTCTTTTTCTGTTATCTTCCCTTTTGCAATTTAGATAAGAAATATAAATAGGAGATGTTTAGCACAATATGATGTAGTAGTTTTTTGTCGTTCCAGAGCTGCCTTCTTAAACAGTACTTTACTGCAATCGAGTTTAAAGCTTCAGTGGTACTGCTGAAGATTCCTCATCAACACCTTGTACGTGGTCATTTTAGTTGTAATTATTCACAATTGCATATTAGAGCCAATATTGTAATCATACTTGTTATCTATATTTTTGAAGCATTCCTTCTTTTAGGGACTTCATTATTAGCATTTTTGTAGTAAAGAGGGTAAATTTTTTACTTCCCAACTATTCAGTTAACAATCACTTACTTATTCTTATAACTTATAAATATATCCAGAGTAGAGACTTGCATGCATATATATCTCTGCCTTATATACTGAAAACTGATGTAAATTTTTAATAGTAATGTGTACACGGAAGACAGTGTTATTTTGGTTTGTTATATATATATATATATATATATAT
>WIPJ01001660.1:81349-103366 GCA_018155075.1 Cassiopea andromeda
TGGTAGTGATCGTATCATATAATGATTACTCACTTTCTTTTCCAGCCAAAAGGGAATGGTCATTTCGCTTCACGCTTTGATTGGTTAGATAAACTTTCTCCATTCTCAGGTATGCAAATATTCCTTAAGTGTTCATGGTGCCTCTGAATCCTCTCTTGCCTCTTAGTCCCATCTAAGATTGTCGTCTGCCCCTAGGGGAGGGAGGTGGTTAGCATAGATGGAAACGAATGCACACAGGAACAGAGGATATTTTTCTATGAGCTAACATCCTTTACAGAGAAGTTTTTGTGCTCCCGTTGACATCTTATTGTAAGAGAGCACAAGGCATTTGCAGGCCGTTTTGGAATCATTTTGTCGTTGAAGATGGAAAAATAAAGAGACCGAAAGACGTGCTTACGTCGTCTTCTAACTCAAAAATACTATTGCAATTGCTATATATTGTACTTGTCAGTAGACGGATGTATGAAGATTCAAGAGTTCACAAAGAAGCCATATTATCCTTCCAGAATCGAGAAAAAGATCGTAATTTTTGTCCGTGCAGCAAGAAGAGGGTATTGTTAAGCAAAAAGCAGACTGATATGGACAGGGAGAGGGAAGGGGGTTAAATGTTGGCAAGCTGTGTGGATGTCCTTTATGGATGACCCCAAAGGGATTATTCAAAATGCACTTACAAGAAAAACTTCCATTTTGACCTCCCCATTCTCGTCCATGTATCAGCTAATTTTCAATTCAATTCAATCAATCAATCCCAAATACATTACAACCCAGAAACTGGTTAGTGAGAAACTAGGACTATGCTGGTCAAAAAATTAAGAATCTCTAGCACTATGCTCCAGAAAAATTAAGAAACTGTACAATCTCAATTTGTATAAAACAGTAATTGGTTCCACTCGTTAATTTTATATGATTTTTGTTGTTAAAAGACTGTAACTTGTGATTTTAATTTGCTTGGGCATTTTTCGTGACGATTAGCGTTTATATCCATCTATTAAGTGTTTCATTTTCAAACAACAAAGTGAATTTCAGTCTCCAAAATAAGAAACTAATCATGAAACTTTTGGCACTAGAATGCCAAAATTTTTACGTTAAGTTAATAAATTTTTAGTAATAGGAGCCGGTCATAGTTTCTTATAAAAAACGTGTACAGATTTTGGTACGTAGATCTTTGATAGAGAAGTAGAAATCTAGCTGGCAGTTTTAGTTAACTGCATACTTAGAAACTTGCAGGAATCATTCTTTTCTAAATTGGCAGTTTCCAAAGGAGATAAGAAGCTGGAATTTTGCTAATTTCCTGCAGTTCATTTGAAAGTTTTTGTATAAAATAGCAAAAAGCCATTTTTCTGACGAAAGAGCTTAATTGACGTTGTTTAGCTGAAGCCCAACACCCCCACCTTCTAGATATTTCATAACATTTTGTCAGAATACACTCGTTTTTTATCAGAATATTCAATTTTTGCCCAGCTTCAGTATTCTTAGAATTTGTGATTTTGAGCCTAGAATTATTCTGAAAATATTCATAAGCACCAAAGGTGTAGCTTGGTCTTAAAGTCAAAGGAATATATTCCAATCTATGTTGTTATTTTATTACATCGAAAAACTAAGCAAGAGTGGAGAAGAAGAAAAAAGCTTCTGTCGATAATGCATAAGTCTGAAAGCAATTTTATTACTAGAACACAATAAAAGCTTTCGTCTTGACCAAACTTGAGCCTTGCGTTATTCTTAAATTATTCTTAAATTTCAGCGATTTTGAGCTTCAATATTCTTATGAACTTTATTCTTATAAAAATGTGTAATGATGTAAGTTCCTACACTTCCCTTCTGTGTGCTCTTTGAATGGTCCCTAACATGGGACTAGCACAGTGGTTGGACTTCATAATATATGAAGGGATGCTGCTCGATGTACTGTTTGTCTGACTTTAGATCTGCATATTTGGAGCGCACCTATGTGGGATACTTACAGCCCAAATAATAGCCTTGCAATCAAAGTTTTTTTGCCTTATTGAAATGATCATTGGATATAAAGTGAGTTGATTTATTTAAAATTCAAGTTTGTTTTGTTTAGGTGATTCTCCAGCCCCACAGGATTGTTTGCTTAGAAAGCAGATGCAGCCATCCATGTCGAGAAAGATGAGTCCTGAAGCCTCTCCACCCTCTGCAAGCATGTCCAATCAGCAATTTGATTGTGACCAGATGTGTAGCTGCTGTTGTTGTAATAGATTTCTTCTGAAAATCCAGGTCAATATGTTGATAAAGATACAATTTAATTTTCAGCAATTTCAAGCTTTGGTGTTCTTGTCGGCTATGCTTTTGCAACAAGATTGTATTCAATATCTGTTAGCTTTGTGAATTAATATCATGGATACTTAAGATTGCACTCAGAAATCATTTTCAAACATTAAGTGCTGCATCATCGAGAAATTCGTGGACGTAAGCGTGGGTTTTTAATTATGTGTTACTCGGGAAATTTAGCCAGACTGAACTGACTTACGTCAAGTTAGAAGTTGATAGAAATACGCATATTTTACAGTATTCTAACAATACTGGAAAGCTGTGATTAGTGAAAATATTGCTTAGGAAAAGCTTAGAGAAGATGTTTTAGTTGTGGGTTTTTCTGTTCCAATTTTAATGTTATATGCGTTACTTAGTACATTTCAATTCAAATTCAATTCAAATTTCAAATTCAATACAAATTTCAAATTCAATTCAAATTTCAAATTCAATTCAAATTTCAAATTCAATTCAAAGTATACGCCTAGACGTATGAATATCTGTCTTAGTACAGAGAATGCCGTAGACAAAAATTTTTAAGTTTGCTTCCCTGTTTCGTGAACAGAGCTACATTATAGGTAGCATAACCATTGACTGCAAATAATTTTTTTTTAAATAGCTTGTCCTATTCTCTTTTTACAGTCATTACTTTGCTCGCAATATTGTTCAGAATCAACCTATCAAAATGTGCTTAACTTTGTGGAAAAGAGTGATTGCATTTTCAAAGATTCAATAAAGTTACTTTGCTATCCGGCACTTGGAAAAGTGTCAGAAGTAAGAATATTTTATAGTGATACATGTAACAGAGGAATTTTTGCTTCTTAGCTTTTCGTAGTTTGCTACTTCCATTACATTATGGTTTTGCATAAGATCATTTTCACTGAGAAAATATCACTGACATTGAGCCTATTAAATGATAGTATTTGGTGTTGGAAATGATGCTTAGTTTCCTATGATAGGGGTGCTGTTTTTCTGTCCATATTTTTTCCTTGAAATTTTTCACTTTTGAAATGAAGAAAAATAATTTATTGTGCTCAAAAGGCATGATAAAGAGATATACTTGATTCTTTTCTAGAAACTCTTCATTTTTCATTTTCTTTCCCTCACTTTAGGCAGTGACTTTTGTTATAATGGATCACCCTTCAATTATGCTTGATTACGCTAAGACTATTTTCAAAAACAAGCAAAACGAGGTAACCATGACTTATTACTGTTACGTTTTCGTTTTGTCTATCGTCATCTTAACATACCTGGAATTTTGCTAGACGAGAACGTTATTCTTCAAGGCAGGAATCTAACCTCAATAGGTGACTTTTTGTGAATCGTTCGTGTAACTATTGACTGAACACTGTTAAGCCTAGCACACACAGCAGATTTTTATCGTTGCGACATGCGACGTTTGTCTTTAGTCTAAAAAATCTGCTCTTTGCGGCGCCCTGAAACTAATAATTTTCATCGCAAGTGACTAAGTTTTGAGATCAAGCATGTCTGACGTTTGTTGTTGATCGCAAGAGACCAAAAACAAAAATCTGCAGTGTGCGGTGTTTCGGGAAAAAAATCGTGAAACACGTGACTTACCAAGTCAATAGAATTGGCCTGAAATATCACTCCCACGCAGCGCTAGAAGAATATTTCACGGAGGAGCGCTTCAGACATAGTTTCTATCAACGATAAAAATCTGTTGTGTGCGCTTGGCTTTAGCAATAACTGTTCGGTTGTATTATAGGTTTTGTTGCCTTTTCATCTTTACCTGTCTATCTGTTTGTCCGTCCGTCTGTCTCTCTGCCTTGTTTGTCTGTCTGTCGGTCTATCTGGCTGTCTGTCTCTCAGCTTTGTGTTTATACATATATTTCTGATTGTTTGTTTACTTGTTTATTTGCCTACCTGCTGTGTAGTCTTATTAACTAACTTTTCCTTTTTCTTGATTAAGACTTGAAAGGACCTGCTTGATCTAGGTTAGGCCAGTGCACAATACGAAGCGAGACTAAGTGTTTATTTAGCATTTATGTGTATTTATGTAGCTGTGTCTTTGGTTTTGTTTTGTTTCGTGTTGCTCATGTTAATGGCTGCTGAGTTGTTATGGCTTCTTGCGCTCCTTGATACTGTTCTTGTAGTATAGTCAAACAGATTCTGTGTAATATAGTAAATAGCTTGTATTTGTGGAATTTTACATTGAGTAAAAATAAATAGCTAGTTTTTTGTCTGTCTTTTTTTCCATTGTCTCTCTGGATCCTACTCACAACTACGTGATGATCAAGAACCGCTATAACTGTATACCAATATAATTTTACACTGACTCCTGGTCAAATGAGTTTTTTTATTATTTTTTTTATTATTGCAGTGGGAGATTTTCCTTCAATTTTTACTGAAAACACTTAGAGAGGAATTGTATGAACGTTGGAATAGAGACACGTATTTGGATGCATTGAAAGGTATCTAATTTTCCCTTTTTCGAATTTATACCTGAGCACGCTTCGTAGGTCTGTAGTGGTTGCTTACATGTCCTTGCTTATCACGTGACTTCTGGTCCTACCTTTATTTATATTATAACCTATTTTGCATGTTGCTTATGCTGGAGATGACTCGAGTTCCATTCATGCAATGGACTTTCCCTTATCTTCTCAAATAGGGATTATTCAAGAGTAACTTTAATAGATTACTGAATTACTTCGAGATATGTGGTGACTCTATTTGTCTTCGTCCTGATTTTAAAGTTCCTAATACTATTTATGAATCTGATATTAAATTAGCTGTTCCTTCCATTGCAAGTAACCGCAAGTTGTAGTTGCTTTCCTGCCATTATTTGTCATTGTACCATGTTGCCTAGTGCATTGAACAATTTTGGCACTCTGATATAAAGTAAGCCTATCGTGAAAGCGTCTTTTTTTGATTTCCACCCAAGATATCATTACTACTGAATAATGAAATTAATCTTCGTGGTACTTACTGTCAGACTTTTCTCTGAACTTTCCAAGATTCCAACCTTGAATGATAACACAGAGTTTCGTTCTTACATCAAACATCGCATGTGAATTTAACGCCCATTGGAAAACTTCACAATGTACATGCAAAAAGTACACCTCTATAACTCTTTTTTGATTCCAGTATTAAGGACTGTTTTTAGTACTTGCTACAGTAGCAGCTCACTGAGTGTAACTTTCTCACCATCCCTTAGTGATAGTAGTTTACCTTGAACGATGGCCTAGCCACTCAACTTTCTGGATCAACGTGTATCTTCTTTCCTTTGAAGTTTCGTTTGAGGTCCCTGGTGGCACTAGAAGTGAGCCGTTTATGCTTGCATTCTTATTTAGAAATGGTGCCTCCCAGGAATTTTTATAATAGTTTTTGCTCTTCTATAGAAATTTCTTTCTAGGGTCATTACTATTTTTCTCTAGGGACATTGGCGATGCTTGTACGTATTTGCAAGCCATATGACTTCATAAAGCTATTGCCAAAAGACGGTACAGCAAGGTTCTTCCTACCATTCATACAAGATTGCCACCAAATCCACAGTTCTGTGAAGATGCGAGTCGATTTGGTGAAACGTTCCGATCCAGTTACATTTTGACTCAGAAACTGACAATTGGTAGCATACACGATTTTTATAAGAAACATGCAGTTGAAATTAGGCAAAAATTAAGGAACATTAAAGAAATAGGCCGGCTGAGTTTCAAATAACTGTTTTTACTAGTAAAGTTTGATCAAACTAGCAAGAAAAGAGAATGAACATCCATTGCATGCCTCGCAAACCATAGCATCCTTTTTCTTGCACCACAATTGCCTAATCTGGGCTGTTATTGTCATTGGAAGTCTTTAAATTTAAGAAATATTTAAGGCTGGATTTGACGAGCATACAAGCTGAAGCCAGAGAGCTTGTTTCTGATAAAAAAAACGTGCTTTTGTCGTATTAAACTGGCTGGTTTTCAATCAGATATGCGATGGAAATGATTTCTATAATTATGTTGATTAAAAGTAAGATTCATTGGAGCTATCCAGTGGTTTTTATATCCAATGCTTTCCAAAAGTATGGAAATTAGATAAGACCTAGCTCTATTTAAAGCTTTTCCATACAATATCGCCTTGATTGCTAAAGCCTGATATTTCTGTATGTTATTTTTGTGCTGTAGCACTAATGAAATTTTTGTAGAACACTTATTTTCCTTATTTTATGCTCCCACAACTGAAAGACTAGCGAGAGGGAAAAACTGTCAAGATGTTATAGTCATATACCCCTAGGTGTATTACTTTATTCTCGTACACCTACAATCATTGACAAAAATTGTGAGACTGCTCTTCTCTACCATTTCAACGCAATGCTAATATTTCGTTTGATGCATGTTACCGAGAGAAATTCAATAAAATCTTTCAATTCTATTAGGCAACCATTGCATAGTGAGAATTAAGGCTGTTATGAAAATGATTTTAAAAGTGCCCCTTTCTCCCCATTTCCCCCCACACCTCCAATCAATGTTGTTTATGAAGATTTGATAGAGATAGCTAAAATGACGTTGGCAACGTCGAATGCAGTTACATCATCTCCACAACATTGCATGAAGGGGGAAGCGGGTGAAATAAAGACAATTTTGCATTATCTCCAAAAATTCTGCTATGATCTAACCATAAGTCTCAATATATTTTGTGAAGGATTGTAGTGTACTACGCTCATTCCTCTAGAGGTATCATATGCCCCTAGGGTAAAACTTTGGCAAAAATTCGTTTGTTGTATTCTCTTTCATCCTTGTTCTACCTATGTTTTCATAGTTTTTTTTCAAATATCAAACTTCATATTTTCAATTTTTCAATAGACCACATCAATGCAATTGTATGTCTGTTTATGAACGCTAATTGTAGCTGTCATTGAATTTTCATGGTCCTTGAAAAACAATTCTATTTTGCATGTGTATTTTGTCTAATAGCGTCCTTTGAAAATTGTTCTTTTCATATTGCTAGGAAAAAATGTTATATACTCAATTCTATCTTGAGGATAATTTATGTTGAGAATCTGCTCATATCATATTTAGGCTATAATTAAGTTGAAAAATAAAATTATTGGAAATTAATGATTGAGTTTTCAGTGTTTCCTGTCTGTGAGATTTGCTGAATCTGGTCTTCGATGCAACAGGGCTAGGGGAGAACAAGGGGGCCATAACCCCCGTCGGAGCATGCTAACTTTCGGCAGAAGGTAAAAGACACTTTCGGAGATTTTTGGCAGTTGGACAATTTTGAGACTTGGCACTTTTGGAGATTAGTACCTTGCTAGCCGTCTTTTAGTCCCCTTGTCGAAACAGCTCCTGAAAACTATGGCTCTGTGCCTTACCCGTTGCTATTTTATTCATTGCGCCTGCCATCGCAGCAATAGATTAAACAGCCATGCTTACAACTAATTACAACGCACAGTGGCATTGTTGGGTATATCTATGATAAGTATACCTAACAATTTGGTACACCTTTGATATACTTGTTATGACATATGACAACAAAACGCTTTCCATGTCGCCTAGCACATGGGTTTTCATGTTCAAATCAAAAACGCAATGCACGTTTATTTTTGGTAAGAAACATGAAGCTGACATTCGGCAAAAATTAAAAAACATTCAAGAAATACAGGCTGGCTGAGTTTCAAGTAATAACTTGAAAAAACTGTTTTTACCGGCAAATTTTTAGCAAACTATAATTTTACTGGTAAATTTTTGATCAAACTAGAATTTTACCGGTAAATTTTTGAGCAAACTAGAATTTTACTGGTAAATTTTTCATCAAACTAGAATTTTACTGGTAAATTTTTCATCAAACTAGAAAGCAAATAAAATGAACATCGATTACCGGCGTTCCCACGCCTGCTAAAATATTCTAGCAAAAGAAAACTGTCCTAAAAAATCCTTAAAAACCCTAAAATTTCAGAAATTTTTTACTGTTCTTCTAAAGTTGGTCTAAATTTCTCATAATTTGAATTTCTTTTTAGCAGTTATATTACGTAATGATAGTTTATCGTAATAAGAATGGCCAAACCATAAGTTCTCTCGACTTGTACTGTGCATGTGCTTTTTTTGAATAGGCATAACTTTTTCTAACATACCAAAGCTTTTCTTCTATTATAACTTTTCCTGCTATATACGCTTTTTTAAGAAAACAATCATTTTGCCAGAGCCTCAATTTTCTTAACTTTTTCCGAAATTGAGCCTGAGATTTTCTTAAGTTTTTCTAAACCTTTCCTGATATGTACTGGCTAAAATCATTTACACCCTCACTATTACTCTTGTATACTCGAATTTGAATTCCATCTTTAACATTTTGAATGCAATAATGACGAAATATCGATTATTGGCCAATAGAAACAGCTAAGTTTGGTACTTGAGCCTCGTAGTTTTCTTAAGACTTTAGCCATTTGAGCCTCATCTTCTTTTAAAACTTTTTCTTCTAAAAAAACGTGTACCATAATGACCTCAACGCTTACCGAATTGCTCTGGAGTCTGCAAAATCTCCTAAAAAATGGGCGGAGAGATCTCCTAACTGTTAAATATCTTTAACAAAATTGATGAAAAGAGTGGGAGCCCTGATTACCTGCTCACAAAACCAGAAAATCCTTTTTCCTGCATCGCAGTTGCCTAATCTGGGCTGTTATTGTCATTGGAAGTCTTGACAATTTAAGAAATATTTAAGGCTGGATTTGATGAAATATTAAGAAACACCCAGGCTGAAGCTAGAGAGTTCGTTTCTTATAAAAAATGTGTGCTTTAACTAGATCCATAAGAATCCCTTAATACCATCAAATAGAGCCCACGTACACTAAAAAAATTTCAAACAGACGTTTAAAGAAGTCTCCAAGGGACTTCAAAAATTACACACCAGTTAAGATGGAATGCTAGCAAATGCAAAATTACCCATCATACAACATGTAACTATTTTCAACTACATTTGCAAACACGATAAAATGTTGATTGTCACATTACGCAAAACTCATAGGATTTAAAAATCGAAAATGTAAATAATAAATTCTGAGAAATGTTAATAACGATTTTTTCCATTTTACCTATAATATTTCATAACATTTTCTTATTCAACCTAAGGTTAACATTATTCAATAACTTTAGAGAAAGAGGAAATGGAATGCTTAGTATATACGATTAACTGCTTTGCAAGAAAAATAGAGGCTGGCTATATTTAAACAAAACATAAATAGTCCTGCGCAAGTCACAACTGGAAAATTCAACTCCTATAGCAAACTGATGGGACAAACATTTTGGGTGTACCGTAATTATTCGATTCACCGCACCCCCTTCGAATGAGCGCACCTCTCCCGAGCAAAAATTTGTAACAAGTGCACCCTCTCGATTAAGCGCACCCCCAGGTAATGGTGGAGGACAAGCATATTAATATTCTGGAATAGGAACACCTTACCTTTAATGCGGTGCACTCACATCATTGTATGTGATTTCAAGACATCACAGACTGCCAGCTCAGGGGAAATGCTTCTTGATCGTGATGGTGACAACTCAGATGAAGAACTAAATCATGATGATGCTGACATTTATCAAACACTCTTTTTCCAACTTTTCTCTGATGCACTCTCTGTTTCGGTACAATTTAGATGAAGAATCTTATCTGTGAAATTTGTAATAAGCGCACTCCCTCGAAAAAGCGCATCCCCCGAATAAGCGCAACCCTAAAAATTGGAAAAATAGAATAAGCGCACCGTGCGGTTAACCGAATAATAACGGTACCAAGATTTCTAGCACAGTACATCCTCAACTATCCAAAACTCGGTTGTTCGAACCTCGATTATCTGAACAGTTGATTGACATCCCACACACGTGCTTTCAATCAGAAAAACCCCCGTAAGCCATAAAACTGCCATGGAAGCTTTTGGCAAGTGCTTGAAACAGCTTAGATTACACGGGGAATTGACTAGTATTAGCATAGCTACATCAGTTAATTTACGTGAGATGGCTGAAAAGCGGGAAAATGCACGAAAGCAAAAAACAATTAACTCTTAGGGGCCGTTCAATAATTACGTCGCGCCTAGGGGGTTGGGTAGTTCCCATGGAGACAGGCCTATCTCTATGGTAGCGCTAAACGTTTTTCACGATTCAGTACGTGACGCTGGGGGGTGAATGATTCAAAAATGGCAATTTCAGCGTGACGTAATTATTGACAGCCCCTTATAAAAAGTAGGCCATTTTACAAGACGTTTGCCTATGAATTTTGTATTCATTATGTTTTGTAGTGATTAAGACACTACAAAACAGGCTTGCATGCCCCTTGGTTTTGAGCTTCTCAGATAATCGATGCTGCACTGTATTTGGTCTTTCTCCATGCAAAAGAATTTGGCTGTCACTCTCTGGCCAAGTCTAAGCCAAAAATTTTTCGACGAATAACGACAACAATTGCCAGAAAGATCTAAGCAAAACGTTTTTTCGTTTATTTACGTAGCAAGAATGCTTGCACATGTCTACGAAACAATTGCGATACACTTCTTCCTTTATAAGGTACCACTTTATAAGGGAAACTACAGTAGAAGGCAAATATATTTAAGGAACATTTAACACTAAAGGAAAAATCCCTGAGGAACTTTTAAAATTGAAAAATGTTTGTTACTGCAAACAAAATCAGCATAGATACGTTTAAAACGCTTCTTTCCTACCTTCTTTATGCTTCTGGTTTTCGGCTCTAGCCAGAATTGAAGGCACAAGTCAGAGTTTAATGTTCTACTGTGTCTGTACCATTCTTATGGCACTCAACGTGCGGTGAAAATAAGGAACTACACGCTTTTCTTTATAAGAACATCATTATTTTGCCTGAGCCTCAATTTTCTAAACTTTTCCTGAAATTGAGCCAGAGGTTTTCTTAAATTTTTCTTAACTTTTACTGAAATAAACTGGCTAGAGTAGTTCACACTTTTGTAAATAATATTGCATACTTGGATTTGAATTCCATCTTTAAAATTTTGAATGCAACAACGACGAAATACCGATTTTGGCCTATAAAAACACTTAATTTTGGACATTGAGCCTCATGATTTTCTTACGATTTTCTTAAGATTTTGACGATTTGAGCCTCATTTTCTTATAAGCTTTTTTCTTATAACAAAAAACGTGTAGAAAGGAATTTTCACTACTACAATTTGATCATTAGAGATCCAAGAATAAGGAAATTTTGCAACTAGACCTGGTACCAGGTTCTTAATAAAAAAATTCATCAGGCAAAGCACAAGCCACACGGAGCAGGGGGTTTGTGGCAAAATTTATCTTAAAACTGTTCGAAAATTCATAAATGAAATTCAAACTACTGCCTGTTCCACAAGTAAAGGCGTAGTTACTGCATACTCTTTGGTGCCTCATAGAAGGGGAATCGGAATAGTCGGGTGCTGGGAAGATCCCCAAAACCCAATTAGCAGGGGGTTGGAATAAACGGGGGGTTGGAAAATGACCAAAAATGTTATGGAAAAGGCAATAGCCTCTTGCCACAAATTTATATCAAAGTAACGTAGCCAATACCACAAGCTGAACCATACAACATATCCGATCAGCGTGCTTTTCCTATATTTGTTATTTACAGGCCAATGCATTTCCTCTAAAAATTGCCTTGGGTGAGATCTTACTTAAACACTAATAAGCAGGCAGGTTGGAATAAGCATATCCAGGATGGAAAATTTTTCTATATCTATTTGGCACCCAAGAAGACTATATAAACAACAGAGAGTTAATATGGCGATCTGCAAATGGCAGTATTTAAACTGAAATAAATTTGAGCAAAACATGTTCAAGGAAAATTTAACATTTGAACAACATACAACAGCAACTTCAAGCTTAACCTAGTTTCCGAAACCAGTGGAAACTGCTCCAACTGTAAGCAATGGCTGTACTAGGGAACTGATTATTCCAAAGTCTTCGCATCAAACCGCAACTGCCGGCTGTCTATTGAAAAAGCTGACCACCACTTGGTCCTGGGACTTTCAAATCGGTATACTTGCTAAGAAGATACAATGTCAACATGACTATTCCAGCGAAAATGGCTACTCCCAAGACAGCAATACCATGACGCTTTACTGAAGACTTGAACCTGGTTGGTCCCATAATGCTCAGCAAGCTCACGCATACTGTCAAAGTATAGAATATAGACATTCCTGTGTTTATTGCGAGTATCTGGCCGAACTTGGCAAACAGCTGAATCTGCGTCAAACACAA
Source organism: Cassiopea andromeda (assembly GCA_018155075.1). Taxonomy (NCBI): domain Eukaryota; kingdom Metazoa; phylum Cnidaria; class Scyphozoa; order Rhizostomeae; family Cassiopeidae; genus Cassiopea; species Cassiopea andromeda. The sequence continues at coordinate 93,802 of WIPJ01001660.1, forward strand.
TGGAATTGCAGCAATTAGTGTGGTTAATGCAGAACTGAAGATGGATACACCTATATGATTGAGTGCCATTCTGGTGTGCTCTTTCCTTGATTCCTAAAATGAGACAGAAATGTAAGCAATGCAGAAAATACTCCTCATCTCAACTGGAAATTTTGACACCACCAATTCACGACAAAATGTCCATAACACATATTTCCACTTATACGTAAGACAGTTTGCCATTAAGGCTACACAGCACAAATGGCTACTATACATTGCGATACAACTTAGAGAACAATAAAATCTCAAATGCTGCAAAGTACATTTAACATAAGTGAGTAGTGCACTAAGTGTTGAAGATAAACTAAGAAAATGTGATAACAGTCCATGCCCGGAGACACGTGCGATGACACGTGCACTTGTCCACGCACGTGCAAATTCTACAGCACGAAAGAACAATCGCCCGTACCAAAATCACTATCAACCCATGCAATCGCTCACGCCAAATAGGAACGTCTTTGTCGCAAGAGCAACACTGGTGACAGCCACTGCTGCCTTCACAACCCTGTTTTATCCTAAATGAGACATGTGACATGCTTCAGTAACAAGAAACTCTGTATTTTGGATACGCAAACCTTATATCGCACGTGCAATTTGAAATGACTAAGAGCAATCGCTCGTGTAGACGAGGGTGCACGTGCGAAAGGACGCTCTTGCACCAATTCCTTCCGTACAAAACAATCATAAAGGAATGCAATTGCACATCCCTTGAGTAGCACTCCATTGAATAAGAAACGTACCATGGACAAAACAATCATTAAATCTATCATAAGAGGAAATGATGCAAAACTGATGTACCATCAAATGGAGATATTTTACGAGCCGGGGCTGAATTTCATCAATCCAGGACAACATTTCGTGCTCAAACTACTTGACCAATCATTGGATTAGATATATTTTTATAACAAATATAACTTTCAAGTAAAGTAAACAAGTTAACAAGCACTGCATACTGCAAGGCATACTATTCAAAATAAATAAAAATAAAATATATATTGTGTATTTTATAAAGTAATATTATATTGTTACCTTAATAGTACATTACTGAGAAAAGTTTTATCTACGCACTGGCACTTCAAAATATTTTCATTTTGATGGAAAAATGTTGTTGCAAAGTTTAGAAGTCAGCAAGTTTAGTACATAAACATGGGAAGTTTAAAAATGGGAAATTAGTGAAAAAATGAAAAAGATTTTACTCTCTAAAAAGTAAATATGTCTTAAGTCAATTTTTATTTGAAATGAAAACTGGTGTATCCTTGGACCTAACAACTGGAAACTAACAATTAAGCTTCAACCTACTTTCTTTGATAGTTCATCAACACTGATGATTCTGTTTGCCATTATGTAACCCTCTGTTAAATGAACTGTGTAATCAACTGAGGTACCAACAAGAATTGACAGTGAGATAGCCTCGATTGCACCAAGGGTCCAACCAGCCAACCAGAATATAGCGACAACGAGACACAGCGCACCTGAGTAATACAAAAGATGAAATAGCACCGATGGAATCAACTCGTTCACTAAGCATGTAAATATGGTTAAATATGGTTAAAAAGGTGCAAAACCCTATTAACTCAATATACAACTATTTCTAAATGCAGATAGAAAAAGGCTTGGCAGAGATACTCTTGGCTTGATTGATTGGTCTACACTTACCGAAAGGATCGTAACGCGATTTACTTCTAAGTAAATGTCATCTTCACAGCGTACTTACAAACATTATTGAGCAAATGCATCAGCTAATGACTTAAAAATGGTGGCGGATACTCTTGATAAGACTATATGTACAGGAATAACAATCTTAGAGTAGCCAATTGCAAGAAATGTATCTCAAGGCAACCTTGTCTACATCTAACTAACCTGCTATTGTAAAGAAAACAATGGACGAAAGCCTCCAGTTGCCAGTAAAAACAACAACAGCAACTAGGCATAACACCAACGACAATGTTATCCCATAAATAGCACCGTTCACCGCTATGATTTCCGAAAACATGTCCACCCAAGTTCTACTAGTTTGATATCCACTCTTAAGCATTTCAGGTATGTCTGGGGCGTCCAAGACACTGCGGGTGAAATTTTCCCATTTTTTGTAATCACGTAAGAGGCTAAAGGCCGAGTCTCCTTTGTAAGATGTCTGTAAAGAAAGGATACTTAAATTACAAAAGCGAACACAACTACAATTTATCAAAACTCTAAGGGCCAATGCTTGGAAAATAGAAGAAGAAGGAATCAGTCAATACATAATCAGTTAAGTGGTAATGCTATTCACTCAAACCTTACGAAATATTTCCCTTGCGTATACTTGGAAAAGACTACAAATACCCCCCTGAGACAATGTTTCTCTGTCGCAGTAAATTACCAATCTACACATAGCAAGCAATTGATAATAAATATCATAAAATTTGAAAAGACAGGCTAAATGATCTTTCGTTTTCCAGTGAACTTCAGACAGTGGAATATTTAGAAAACTTTGTTAGCGATGATACGGTGGAATCCGTTACCTAAATAATGACCTGTCGTAAATTTCTAGCACTTACAGCCACTAAATCAATAGAACTACAGTGGATCTTAAATTATAGCACTGTAGATGCGAACTAAGGTGATCGTTTGACTACCAAAAACACTTTGCAAGCTAATACAATAAGCATGCAATAGAGATACAATATCCACAAGTAGTATTGAAGATCAAAGTCTAGTTGAACACAAATTAGTAAACATACTGGGATATGACACCGTATATGGGATTGTTAGTCACTGAGTACAATATGATATCTAACCACACATTTAAATATCAATTATTGTAAAATCAAGTCTTGCACTATAGTCACATGTCAATTAAAACATATTATCATATCTCAAAGTGCGGTGAAAAATGAATGGGCGATAGCAACAGCAAAGTTTACCGATTCGAAAGCCATTGTCATCCATTTAATCTTGTTATGGACAACACCAATCATGCTCATGCTGATTCTGCCATTTGCATAACGTGGCTCAATCAAAGCTTGGCATTCGTCATATTTGAAGAACTTGAGCTTCTGGTACATCTGCCGAGGAAAACAGTCAGCACCACCAGGCTGGACGAGTTCACTGTTGTTTTGATAGGCAAGGCATATCCTGCAAAGTGTCTTGACTAGTGCTCCTGTAGCAACTACCTGCATCTGACTGCCTACCATTGTGAATTTCTCATCATAGATAGGAGTACCCTGAAAATGAAGTCCACACTGTAAAATTATCTAGGAACCCAAAACAAATGCAATTGATGATATAAACAGGAATATTGTGAACACGTTATAAAACTAGGCCATCCTGCAGAACAGCAATATACCGCGCAGAAATCAAACGAACAGCATGCATTCAAGGTCTTTTAGAAGCATTACTTGTATAGTCCGGCCATTTTGTGAGAAATAGAGACAATTGTGCATATGCAATCAAACACAAAAATCATTTTGGGGGAATAAAAACTTGATAGCATAGGGCAATGAAATCAGCCACTGTCATGAGTGAAAGTAGTCACTGGAGTTAGGGGCTGGAGGGGACATTTATCACAAGTCCAATGAATATTGTTCTAATAAAAGACAGTCTGAGTAAGCTGATTGTAAATCAATGATTGTGATTTAGCGATCGTGACTTAATGATTACGATTCGACATAATAACATGTGGACAAAGGTCAAACACACGATCAAAACAACAATCAAGCAAACTTAGCACTCTCAAGTGCCTAATTGCTGGAGGGCTGGAAACAGAAGAAACTAATAAGCGAGGTCGGAATAAGCAGGGAATGGGGGGGAGGTAGAAAAATACTTTGAAATCTAAGAAAATACTGCTATGAAGCACTCTATGTTCATAAATCAGGCGTCTATGGTCGTTAGAATGTGAACAGAACAAGAATATTGCTAACAGACAAGAAAATTTGTTCATTACATCTGTTTGGAACACGTTTTGAAGAATTTTTGTGCAATAACTAATAAGTGGGGGATCCTAATAAGAGCGGGGGTTGGAAAAATTTGCAAAATCAATTAGCGGGGAGACGGCAATCTGGCATTTAAGAGTAAATGTTGATAAAAGCAATTTCTCACCCTGTTGGTATCAAAAAAGTGCTTTCCCTTAGAAGTACTTTGCTTTACACCTTTTATTCCAAACACGAGAAAAACGATCGCAGTTTTGTCCACAATAGGTCTTTTAGCAGGGGTGCAAGGCTTTGGGCATAAAGGGGCCGTCGTTGAACTGTATGCCTTGTAAGTGGTTACTATCTGGCCTGCACTCTTCTCCTGTTTGCGTGGTGTTGTGTGCTTTTGCGTTGCTGGCTTAGATTCATCTGTTGCTACAAAGCTCTTTGTGATTGGACGTTTCTGTGTTCCAACAACTGTAGTTATATTATGATAGTAACTCCAGAAAGTTCCTACCGGTGTTGTTTTTGCCTCTGGCGGCTTTGATTGTGTAACTGTCGATGTATTCTTTCTTTTATCGTGAGCTTCCGTTCTCGTACCTACTGCTGCATTATGTGACGTCACAGCTACTGATTTTTCTTTTTTATTTATTGAAGATACAGAGTGTGTATATACATTAGTCACGTTTAGAGTCGCATCAGCTTGCAATGTTTGCACAGTGGTATTAACACGTGCCGTAAAATTTGATGTCGCCCAATGTGAGTTGCTAAAATTCAAACTTTGAGTTAAATTCATCTCAATATCTAAGTCACCAATGCTCCTCCTCACAAGAGAACGAAATCCTCCATAAATGGCTCCTCTTTTGGACCGATGGACGGGTAAAAGGTCTTCAGAACAGGATGAACAGTCTATGTAGCTTGAACTGAAGTTGAATTGTAAATCTAAAAGCTTTTGCAAATTTGTATTGGACGGGAAGAGCTGGGGCCGGCCAGATGCTGTTTTAAGGTGGGTAATGGCTGCAATTGAAAGACCAGTGAGGGTGAGGTAGATCACAAGGACTACGTAACGATACTTCAAGATCGGTTTGGCAATGAAATTGTTCATTAGCGCAGTTAAGGCATTAGTCACTGTGCAGCAGTTTGGCGATTGATCTTTGTTCCTTGATTGGTTCGTCTGAGGCAGAATATCTTCATTCTGATTCAACTCATTCAATTGATGTCCATTAAAACTTATCTCCAAGTCGTCATCAGCAACCAAACTATTCATTTGTAGATCTGAAAAGGAATTAAAGCTATATTCCTACGATTTGATCTCTAAAATTTAAAAAGCAGACTTCCCAATCCAAACACTGTCTGAATGGAAATGAAGACCTTAAGAATAAAAAAGGAAATCACCACGCGGCACAAAAATAGCAGTGTATGAGTTCAATAGCTATGTGTTAGTCTTTTGTCAGCCTTACATTGCTTTTGAAAACAATATTACACGCAGGGTAACTTAGGCTCACTTCACTTCAAATCACAAAATGAAATACCGACAGCACTACACATTGCTTCATACTATATTCATTCACTTCAACTATCATCAATGAATACCTCCAGTGACTTGGTGACAGCATTTGTTTAAGCATAAACACATTTCACACTTAATGAACCATCGCTGCCAAAGAAACAAACTAGGAGGCATGAGCAAGACGACCATTAGCCAGCACGACATCACCAAAATACACGTAAATAAACCAAAATCATGGACAGCCGGAACTTTAGTTAATGCATTGGCACCAAAAGCAGCAGCGGTTGTAAATGATGTAAAAAATGTTGCCTTTCCCGCCGTTGTAATCACGTGCTTCATACGTTCTCTGATGTCCTTCAAATGAGTTGCCGCTCTGAAACATGAAAACAATGATGTTCAAACTTAGTAGGCATTGCTCTAGAAAATAACACCATTGAAACTGCACTTCGTGAATTCAATATATTGCAAAACATTACAGCATGATCTTAACCAGAACCTTCTGATGTCCAAAACAAGTAAACACCTTTCTATATAAGGAATCACTATATAAGGAACATACATGCAGAAGGTCGAGATTTTTAATGAACTTAGACTACAAATAGAAAGATTTATAGGAAACTTTTCAATTTGAAAGATTGTCATAGCTGAGACAATAAAGAATTTGAACAACGGTCCATTCATTTTCAGTCAAAACTCGTATTGATTGTTTGCTGTGCTTGTATCCAGCGTTCATTTGGTAGTTTAAGGAGCTTTAAGTACCAAAATCTGATACTAACTATTTCGTGCTATTTTGTGTTGCTATGTAATTTTCTTATTCAATTTTCTACTTACTGAGTTGTTTTTGAGTTCTTTATGTTTTGTATTGTAAGTCTGTTTCAGCAAGAGATTCGGGTAAGGAACTCAACTTAGTTATATATATTTCTCATGCAAAACCGTCATATTATTTTCTTTCTACTCTGTTTCACGAGACACCCATTTTAGAACTGACTTTCACATAAAAGCTGGCTGTGTTTTAATAAATCCTTTATCCTAAAACACTTATAACTATTATGCTATATAACTATTACAAGTTGCTTCAGCATCTCCGATTTCGTACAAGTACAGCATGAATAGCCAATAGAGCCATTCGTATCAGATTTCTGCGTTCTTGAATGTCCGCAAGAAAGGATACATGTCCAAGGCCTTACAATAGGCCATCAGCTCCGGCTAAAATTGGTTGGATTTGCAAACGCTGGCTGAGTAGAAACTCTTATTGTCAGGCCTGAAGATGATCTGTAATATCCTAAGTATTGAAAATACGTCTCATTTAGCTACTAGGCCGATAGTGCGCAAGCCAAAAACAGAGCGAAGGGCGGCTCTAAACGCACAGCCGGGGGCCTTCTCTGGGCGATTTACTCATAACCACGATAAAACGTGTGCCCCGGAGGGAAGAAAAACAGATTAGTGCAGGATATAGAACAATAAATTTAGGATACGACAATATTCTTCAATTTCTGTTAACATTTCTCGCATTGTGCTACGTACTCGTAACATTGACTCGTAATGAAACACATACCTAAACACGTTAATAAAGACAAAAACATCATCCACTCCAATGCCAATGATAACGAAAGCGATTGTTCCTGTCAAAATACCAATTGTATCGATTCTAAGGAGGACTCGGTAGACGAAGTAGGAGAATGGAATACTGAACACAATGGTAAGCAAGCCAAAAATGGTGAGCCATAAGGAAAACGACGTCAGAATGAACAGCAAGAAGATGATGAGTCCAAAGCTGATTGCAGCATAAAGAATGTCGTGGTAGAACGTCTGCCGGATTTCATAGTCGTAGATTTCTGAGCTACCATACAGCACTGTCACTTGACTAAAATCGAAAATAACATCACAAAAAACTTCGGGCAAAAAAGTAGAAATGCAATTAACCTGCCATAGTAACTTTCAGCATAAATTCCGAATTTCTTCCTGGTTATTAATTTCGGATTCTTTTCTCTACCCCTAAGTGTTTATCCCATTTTCCCCTTTAAGGACTCCATTCCTAGACTCCTCCGTTCCTCTGTAGTTTACTGTTATAAGTGTCCGAGCTGCAATACTCGGTACTACGGGAAAACTTCCCGTAACCAGCAATGCGCTGCAGAGAGCACATAGGAGTTACCAAAATGGATATAAGATCAACAAAAGTTCTTTCCCTGTATGCAACCATTAGTCTTTAACTGGTTACCCTGTGTCCCCTGAGGACTGAAGTATTATACTAGTAACAGCAAAGATCTTTATAATTCATGAGATTCTTCTCATCCTTAGAGACCGTCCCATCTTAAATGCCCAAAAGTCCTCTTTTCAGCTCACGCTGTTTTGAACTTTTGCACTTTGATTTACCTCTTGATTTGACCATGCATTTCATAGTTTCCCTGTCACATTGATTCACCTTCTGATTTATTTGTTTCCTTAGTTTTCCCAAGGTTCCCCTTGTTGATTTTTTATCGTTTATCTTTCCATATATATTCCCATATCTTCGGTTAGTTTTTTTACACTGATGATGGATCCCAGGAATTGAGTCCGAAATGTTTGTAGGACTATGTCAAACTTTAACATGTTAGTGTCGTAGTATGGCATATCTTTATGAAATATGGAAGGGTCTCTAAAGTGTCTCTGCTATTGTCAATAAAATTAGATCTGAATCATGACCTTACTTTTCGTCCTGTTAGTTATCAAATGTATAGCATAAGTTCCCAAACTTTCTCTACTGAAGCAACGACTTCTATTCAAGATCTTTTGCACCTTCTCGACAAAAGTGTAATTACTTTATCCACACCTCTTTAATAAAATTGCGCTCTATAGTCACTGGAAAAATCTTGCTACCTTCAAAATAGGTCATATGCAACGCTCCCACAAAGATTAATCCTGAGCACAATCTAAGGAACAATTCTCCTTAAATGTAAGCACGACAAAAGCTTCTATGCTTACACTACACACCTATACTACAATAGGAAAGGCGACTCTAAGAAATAATTCAGTAATTCATATTCTTTGAAACACGAAATGTTTATGGGTGAAATCAATAGATAATAATTTTTCAGGTAAAAACTTGTGGCTCAATAAAAGAGGAATATCTTGAACCTAATAGAATAAGGACAGTTTATAGCACCATTGAATCTAATTGAATTTGCTACTGGCTTCACTCCTTTTAAATTTTCCATGTTCAGAGAAAATACAAAGTGATAACAAATAAAGCTTTCCCAATACGCACAATATTAATAATTAATAATAGTCATAATACACGCTTACTGACTCTACTTTGGGATATACTAATTTCCTGTACAATGCAACAGGAGGTTGCCGCATGAATTGATTGCTTCAAATAGCTAATTAAATTTCTCATGATTTTATCGTGAATCCTCACTAAGCCTACTTTGTTCTGCAAGTGCTTTGGAAGTGATCATCTGTATCATATATGTTCTACACCCTTTTTATATATAAGAACCAGTAAATTGATGCTCAAGCTAGCTGTTCTTAACTCCCCCCCAAATTTTGTGCCTGAATTGTTCTTAATTTGTTCTTAAATTAGTAGGAATATAAGCAGTTTAGAAATACAAAGGAAGACAATATATGTTCAACACAGCATTGGATGTTTTGATTGATTGAGAGCCCACTAGGCAAATGCTACATTCGAGATAACCTCTATTGCATATCAATGTTTTTATTTAAAAAAGTTTATTAACAATTAGTTTAAAGTGTGAAGATCGTGCGGATTTGTGACCATTATAGTAAAAGAACGGGATATTTAGGATTTAACTGTTAAAATAAATGGACGAAATGTAGATCAGGATTGCAGACAGGACTTTTCGATCGCATTTTCTTTACTGAATTGTTCGACTTAAGTGGAGTTATTTGTTGAAAGGAGTTAGCAATTTGTTCGACTTATCGAGATAATCGACTTATCTGGAATTCGATTTAGCCGGGGGTACTTTCTGTACATAAAGCATACCAAAACCAAGGGAAATGAGAAAATGTTCTAGATCGGAGGAGTTCGACTTAACTGGTAGTTGACTGTAATTCGATTATCGAATGTTTTGTGAAAGCGTTTTAACATCCATCTTTCAACATCGCTGAACATTTCAGTCATGAGTATAGC
>WIPJ01001662.1:0-17581 GCA_018155075.1 Cassiopea andromeda
TATAAACATCTATTTATTTATTTATTTATTTATTTATTCATTTATATATATAATATAATCAAATAACAAATCATACTGGGAGATGGCGCTGGACTATCTCCCCAGATTGAAACTTCTTGAGAGACATTGAGATTGTGGGGTCGTTGTTGCATCTCTTTCATCTGCTGCTGTTGCTGTTGCTCCTAAATACAAAACAGAAGTGTTCCAAATGTCAAACGAAATCACAATGAATTCAAAATGATGACAAACTAATGGAGATCTCACTAAAGGCTTGATGATCAAGTAGAGGGAACGGATAGAAAAAGGTTTACACATCTAGATATGCACTGCAAGCTCTTTTTTATAAAAAGCAAACTCTCCGGCTTCAGCCTGGATGCTTCTAAATATTTCGTCAAATCCAGCCTTACGTGTTTCTTAAATGTTTCTTAAATTTAAAGACTTCCAATGACAATAACAACCCAGATTAGGCAATTGTGATGCAAAACAATGAATGCTCAGGTTTTTTGAGGCATGTAATGGATGTTCATTCTATTTTCTTGATAGTTTGATCAAAATTTTACAAGCAAAAACAGTTTCTACAAGTTCTTATGTTTTTTTTCTATAAGAAAAAAGCTTATAAGAAAATAAGGTTCATATCGTTAAAAATCTTAAGAAAATCTTACGAAAATCAAGGGGCTCAATTTCCAAAATTAAGTGTTTTTATTGGCCAAAAATCGACATTTCGCCCATTTTAGCCAGTTTATTTCAGAAAGTTTAGAAAAATTTAAGAAAATCTCAGGTTCAATTTCAGGAAAAGTTAAGAAAATTGAGGCTCAGGCAAAATGACGGTTTTCTTATAAAAAAAATTCAGCCTGCATTTATTTCTTAAATTGTTCTTAAATTTGCCTAATTTCAGCCTCATGTTTCCTACACACATGTTATAATAAAAAAACTTGTATATTCATAAATACATACATACTGTCAACATAAATACGGAAGGAAAATACTCCTCTAGCAACATACGCAAGGAACATATAATAAAGAGGCACGAATTCAAATCGAATTACTTCATTCAATTGTAGCATGTCATATTCGTGCAGATATCAACTGCATGTAGTTATCACCTATTTAACACTATCGCTTTCGAATGGAAGTTTTTCGTTGCTACTAAATATAATTGCTACCTTCATCTGTTGAAGTAAAAGCATTTCTTGCTGTTGGAATTGTAATTGCTGTTGCTGCTGCTGATGATGATGCTGTTGTTGTTGCATTTTTCTCTGCTGCTGCATTAACATCATTTTATATTCTTCTTGTTGCTGCCTCCTAAGAAGCTGCGCAGCGTATATTTGTGACTAAGAAAGACCAAAACGGAATGAGGATCAAAACACAGTATTTTAAATGTTACGGAGAAGACAATCAAAGAATTTCATTGCTTGTATCTCTTGACCAACTTAATCTTTTTGAATCAATTTGTTATTATGTAATAGATAACCAATGATATAATACTATTACATCACATAAAAAAAAGAATGAGTACGGTTTTATATCTCTATAAATACAAAATGTTTGAAGTATTACGGAGGGGAAAAGTGGCAAAAATACCGTTCTGACCCATGAATTAAACATTCGACAGCAGTAGCACTATCAGTGCCTCACTTCATAGCAAAAACATTCAAGTTATATTGATTATTGAGCCTGTGTAACTGCACTTAAATTGATAATAAGAGGCATACAATGAAATGGAAATGATAGGCCGGGAAAAATTTAAACATACTGTAATTGATGGCAATTCAGGACCAGGCTGAAAAGGTACTCTGTTCCATAATTTTATCAGATCACCTGCAAAGAAGAGCATCAGTCAGCATAACGGGATACGTTTAATTCGCTTTTCTTCAATTTATACCTTCGCTAAGTGGAAAGGGGGGAGTTATTGCTGTCAAAACAATCAATTGTTGACGAAACTCTCAATACTTTATATGCTACTGAATTCACTTCGCGCATTCTATTATCTTTGAAAAAAAACTACATTTGCACGCCAAATATAGAGACGTTAACACAATTCTAAATTCATATAAAAGAAAATAACGTAAAGCAGAAGAGGCCACTTTCCTAGCATAATCTCCATCACAACACTATTCGTATAGCCTTGATGGAGGAAGTTCATTGGCTCTTCTCATGATCCCAATCAATTTCCCTGACAATTGTGACTAATTAGTATATTCATATATGTATTATTTCCAGATGCATTCTAAAACGTTGACATTTTTCCCTCACAAGCAGTAATATACATTTTGGAGTAGGTCTAAACAAGCAATCAACTCAATTTAATAGATATTGCATTTCATCTTCTACTCTAGCAATGAATTGCTATCAAACTAAGGATCAACATTGTCACCTATAAGGTACAAACATTACTTGGGATCAAAAACAAGGAAAAACCCCACAAAATAGAATCAAAATGCATCCTTTTCAATCATAAACCTTTCGCTAACTTAGAAAAATATTTCTGTTGGTAAATTTTATGCATCTTCAAAGTCTAGAGAATACTGATCATTTCAAAAGTATCCTTGAGGGAAAAGCTTGCCTACAAGATTTCCTAAGATTATTAATTGATCCTGGTGATTCTGATTAAGATGAGAAAAATTCACCAATTATCAATCAAATTCCCAAGATGCTAGCAAAGATTCTCCGCAAAAATACTGCAGAAGAAATGTATAAGAATGTCCTACTAATATATCTAACTTATGCTAGTGACAAGTCCCCTCTAGGACTACAGAAAATAAATAAACCCCTTAGGACTTAATGGGGCTTTTGCAGTCAAAGAGATGAAGTAAACCATACCCGTTGACGTAAAATGAAATAATTAAAAACCTACGAAATAATAAACAAGAAACCACGCCTTACCCAAAGGAAGAAAAATTTCATCGCAGACACGCCTGACAAGTAATCCCATTGTAAAATACCCAGCTTTGAACCACTGAAGCATTTCTTCAGAGGAGAATGGGCCTAAATAGAAATTTGATGCTGTGATTAGAGAAAGTCATTGCATTAGGAAGAAAAGCAGTGATGCAAGAAGAAAATATTTACTAAACTTCTCAACATCAACATCAACTTCCAAACTTAACATCAGATGGCATTAAATATTGAATTAAAAACACAGAACAATATACATCTCTAGAAGCTGTTTACTCGACCAATGGATGCCATCCACAAAAGTTGGCACCAAATGGCGCTATAAGGACAAAAGTATTCACAGCAAATACAAGACCCTTCTAAATGGTGCTATAAGGACAAAGCATTCACAGCAAATACAAGACCCTTCCAAATGGTGCTATAAGGACAAAAGTATCCACAACAAATACAAGGTCCTTCCAAATGGCGCTATAAGGACAAAAGTATTCACAGCAAATACAAGATCCTTCTCAGGACTCTAATGGTGGGACACTAGTGTAAATTAGTAAAAATTGGCTAGAGAAAAAAGCAGGTATACCTTGAATTTCCCCCTGGGGATCTCTGTATATCCAGTCCTGCATTCCTTTAATCAGCACACCGGGCTCTGCCTTCTTTGCGCAGACAATACTAGGATCTGTTATATTACAATCATCCACTTCTTGATCCGGCCCGGAGAGCTGGTTTGTTGGGTAAATATTATCAATCTACAATATACACGAGGAAAAACGTGATCACAAGCCCAACTCCACCAAACAAACATCAGAAACTTCTTAAAAGCATAACCTATCCATCATAAAGAGTTTGTCATGCTATTGTCCAGATTGATGCTTCAACAAGGTCCACACAATTTGAATTAAGAAGCTACTTAGGTTTCAATACAACATGGTGTGTGCTTAGTCACATGCATCGTAGAGGAGTGGCAGTTCTCCTGAACATCCTACTTTCCATTTTCTACTAGAGCTTCAAAAGTACCAGAACCAAATTGATAGTTTATCTTGAGCATCAGATTAAGTCATTCTCTCAAAAATGATGACCAAAAACTGAAGACACCACTATGATCGTGACGTCAGTATAACGGTAATATCAATAAAAGGTCATTATGATGACCATGCCACTACACCCCTCTCCCATCATGATATGTCACAAGTCTGTTCAAGAAAAACCTTTGACAACAGTTCAAAAGTACTTATCCAACCAAAAATTATGTAATGCACTCAAAAGCGAACAGAACAGGATCACCAATATATTAAAGAAATCACTTGTGAAAATGAAACAAAATATTTCATTCTAAAAGGAACTAATAAATAGTGGACAGATGAAATCTCACTTGATGGGGAAAAAACTTCAAAACTGAAGATTTACATATTGATTAATTGTCCCAACGCCCACACCCATGTGTATCCGAACTGCTTTGAATCTGCTAGTCCTACTAGGAGTTATCCTGGAGTAAATACATTTTCCACGAGTATTAACCAGGAGGGAAATTGCACTCCAGGTGTTTCCTGGAGTTTCCTGGGCAAAATGGTCACCTTGCAAAATCAGACAAGGAAGTTTCTAACAATAGTGCTTCTAAAGCACTCACCTCATCGTCCAACTTTTCAATCAAATTCTTGATGTGGTCAATGTTATGATCAGCATCTTCATCGACGTTAGGATGACGACCTCGTTGGGCTTGACCGGCAGTTAAAATCTTCTGCATTCCATTTGCCGCAGCATTGACATCTTCCATTGTCAAATTTTCGTCATTCTGTGAACTTCTACTATTCACAACTCTAAGTTCATTTTGAGATTTTGATTGTGATTCAGTTTGTGCTAATGCTGAAGATTCGATCTCCTCCACAGTTAATGGCTTAGACTTTCGACTTTCCTCGCAACCGATATCTTGTAAGGACGTTTTACTCGCTGAATTTGAACTATTCCCATTAACATGGCTGGGAGGTAATCTCTCACGTTTACTTTCGTCATTATGTTCAATTCCCCCCTTCTCTTTCTTATTTTCCAATTTACTTATCGCATCTGTCTCTAATTTCTTTCCTGCTTCACCGTTACTCTTCTCTTGAGGTTCATCAAAAACCGGCTAAAAAATAATAATGCGTCCTATAGAATCAATAAAACTCTAGAAAGAGACAAACCATTACGTCATCTTTGTCATGATTGGTCAATGCGCTCGTTTTGCCCACCAAAAATCGTGGTTTTGGTGGGCAAAACAAGCCAATTAACCAATCACGATAAAGATGACGTAATGGTCTGTCACATGTTCTAGCGTCTTACTGATGCCAATGTTCTTCCTTCCAATCAAAGCAACTCAAAACTCAAACAAAATGCCATTGAATTAACGCAATAACTAATCAGATAAATGTAAATATGTTTAAAGAAAGGTGAGATTTAAGCAACAATTAAAATATACATAAATATCCTCCCTTACCTGGTCACCTTCTTCTTTGTCATATTTAGAAGCTGAATCTTCAGATGGCTAGCGAAACCACACAACTAATTAGACAACTACTCCCAACGAAATGGAAGGAAATAATTCTAAGTTGAACATTGTCGAAGATATTTCAACGAAGCAAAACACAATAATATTTCTGAACATTGAAATCGATCTGTATACACAAACATGATGCTACTCCTAAGAACCTAATTGCCGAGAGCTGGGGATGTAATAGGACTGCTGCTATCCACTACCATATAAGGTATTACTAGTTAAGCCTCGCTTTCAAGCTTGTCAATCATCTGTCATGTCTAATGTGTGTATTGTACAAATAGTAGAATCGTAGTTTGTAAGTTAATTGATTTAGATTGTGAAGAATGTGCGCGAACACCTAGTCTTCTCTCTTTAACGACTGGCACACAAGCACATCTACAGAATTGGTGTAGAACCCGTATGCCTAGAAGGCTATAAAATCTATGACGATCTCTATGTTCATAAATCAGGCGTCTATGGCCGTGAAAACGCACAAACACGAAAATATTATTGACATATGGGAAGATTTGGTCAAAATATATTTTGAGCATGTTTTGAAAAATTTCTGCGCAAAAACTAATAAACGGGGGCCCGAATAAGAGCTGGGGGCTGGACGAATTTTCAGAAATTAATAAGCGGGGGGTGGCAATTTGGCACATAAGAGTAATCGCTATAAAACAGCATATAGCAAAGAAACACCCCAGAAATAACGCTACTAGATAGTACAAATCAGCCTTAAATAAAACACTCACTTTCATAGATTTAAACTGCCCTGAAGCATCGAATGTACCAACATCTTGATCCACGTCATCGTCACACCATTCTGGAAGTCCGCTGTTACTAGATGAAGACAACTGTCTCCAGTACGTTCCATTATTGCTCCACGTCCTTTTGTTTTGATTATCCGTGCCCTCGTCTTTAACTGAATCCGTTCGCCAATTACTAGAAGCATCTTTCATGCAAAAACCAAACAATAATTAAATCAGAAAAAGACTACAATTACCATAACATCATTAAAATCGTGAAGTCTATTGTCCTGGCTAAATTGCCACATCAAATGAAACGTGAATGTCTCTGCAAAATCTTGAAAAAGTTAGGAATCACAAACGTCGGTAAATTAAAACAAACAATTTCAATTAAATATTTCTCTTTGCAAAACCTACTCCTTAACACCTGATGTCATAGTTTGTGCAAATAAGGAAGAATCAAATATGTCGCAACACTAGCAGCGACATATAGTTCAAAATCTATAGAAGTATTATTCAGATTCAAAAACACTTAAACCACAATGAAAACACGTGACAATATGACTGATAGAAGCTACCATAATACGTACCAGCAGAGCCCTTACGCCATGACCTTTGCCCGGAAACTCTCCATCCTCCTCCGTCGTCCTCCTCTTGGCTTCCGCGCCATGCTTCTCTGTCAGTCAGCCCACCTCTGTCACTAGGTATCCGCCCCCTTTGCTCGAAACTAGCTCCTCTACCTATAAAATAATGACTAAGTACTCCAGTTTAATATTAAAAAGGTAATATTCATACAAGAAAATCATAAACAAATGATCTCTAGATTAAAAAGTAACAGTTAAATCCAGCTGGTAGGTCAGCAAACGCTTCGTTTCCTGGGGTACACGGCTATGGAATAGCCTGCCAGCTAAGTTAAAGTAGGCAATCCCTTTGCATACCTCAAACAAAAGCTGCCTAGAAACTGATCTTTTGCTCTGATGCTCTGATGAGCATTAAATACATAAAATAAGGCTTGACAGCCAAAATTCAGATTCATATACTTTCTAGACTGTAATACCTTTTTTTTAAGCCCCAAGAGACCCAACTTGTAAAGAGAGGGATCGTTAAGAGTGAAATGACATGAAATGTAACAGTTCGTAGTTTGGACTGGTGCTAACAAGAAGGGCAAGACTGCTTGAAATTTATGCTATATAAATCAGAATAAAAACAGGCCTATATTAGCAACTGCTGCGACAGTTCCTGGCCTGCTCACGCAAGCGAATGCAAATGAAAATGAGTAATTACAATCTTAAGGTTCAGTGCTACAGAGTACCAGGCTAATTTCTCTGGGTTCATACCCATGATGTGAATCAAAATTTCCTGACAATTCCCTGATTTTTCCATAACTGATAGTCAAAAAGACCCACTTTTTCCCTGACCCCAATTTAACACATTTACAAAAACAGGTAAAGAGAATGGAGCCTTATAGATAGGTAATGTACATATACTTGCTATAGCACTATGCAGAGTGCTAAAGTTCACATTTACTGAAAACAAATAGAACAACTACTTTGCGAACAGCGATGCATAAGTTAATGAAAATGATATGAGGACTAAATAATTTGCTTTCCCTCACTTCTCCCTGACTTCCATAAAAGTATAGAAAAGTCCCTGACTATTCCAGTTTTCCTTGACTTTTCGTAAAAATGGCCTGTTTTCCAGGATTTCCAGTTCATATGAACCTGTTACTGCCAATCAATAATGATTCAATATAAAACCCCACGGAATCTTCCAGAATATAATCTAATATATACGATGCTCATACAGGGTAGCCTCTTCAGCTCGCGAAGTGCTGTTATCAATGAGCCTCCTGTATCTCCTTTCTTAAATGTTCTGAACCCTATTAAACCTACCGAAAGTATGTCTGATCTCATAGCCCTGTGCATCTCTATATTCATCACTGAGTAGTGATCTCTAACAATAGTTTGTCATTTTGATGTGTTCAGGCTCAGAACTCAAACAGACCTATAACTTGACAACAATGACATACAACAATAAATAAGCTTTTTGGTCACAAAAAATATCATCGAATAGAGCTACCACACAACTTTGGATCTCTGTTTTGGTAGAAACATTCTCCACTCTTGTAAAAGAATAGAACACTTTACACAGATTCCAAGATTGATAATACTTTGAGGCCTTACCTCCGGGTGGCTCTCCTCTGCCGCTCCCACGATCTGAACTTCCACCTCTTGCACTATTAGGAATGCACAGAAAAAGCAATGAATAAATTTATCCACGTAAAGACAAAGTGACATGAACGCAAAATATCTAATACAGAGAAGATTTTGGTACATAAAAGAAAAGAGAAACCAAATTAAAAATCTGTTCCTACCCTTCGCCCCAAGGTCTTCTCTGGTATGGCTCCCTTGAAGTATTAAAATTGCTTTCTTCGTTACTTAGCGTGCGATAGAAATTGGCCTGCCCATCACCTCTACCACGGCCTTCCAAGATAAAAAGATGATCAAAAGAAGCAAGTATGGAACAGAAAAGCCATGAAAAGTAGCAAGATAATATTTATATGGGCATCAACACTGATATCTCCCAAGCGTCAATACCACAAACTCTTGGGAATTTCTAATAACATAAACAATGCAAATAAGGTTAAAAGTTATTATCTGAAAGTGTCATACAATAAAAGAGAGGCTGCTCTAATTCAATATTCCCATAAGGCAAAAAAGCAAAACAGAAAACACCATAGGTAAAGTGTTTATTAAAGGAAATTTCCATATTTCTATTTGCAGTAAGAGAAATCATATTATATGCATACCTCTTGCACCCCTTATTGCACCCCTACCTCTAAGGGGGGCCCCTCTTCCGGATAATCGAAACAGGACTGAACTGTTGATACCAGCAACTAGAAGCCTCTATGGCAAAGGATTACAAGTGCATGTAAGATTAAGAACTTTCCAAATGAAAAGATCATCAAATATGTAAAACGTTTGGACAATATGCATTGACAAGAAACCACGAGATCAAAACAAAACTGAAAAACCTAAACGTTTGGACATTATGCCATAACTAGAATTTTAAATCTAACACGAGACTCTTGTGTTTTAATCCAACCATGAAATTCTTCCGAAAATATTTGAGTGTATGTGGAAGTTTTTGTGTCCACCTTCAATGTAATGTGTGACAAACTGAGTACGCCCAAGGCAAAGCTACCAATGAGCAATGGGCGACATTGTAGGGTATGTCAAGTACTATTATCACCTGCTATAATTGATTGAATTACATACTCGTATAATGAATTATTGAACTCTAATTGAATACACGTAAACTGGCATCTAAATGCAACTGACAGCGTTAAATTTGCCAAATGGATCGCTATGGATAATTTCTTGTATATACTGCTAAGGTGTCATGAACAGAGGACATCAAAAATTGTCACCAATTTGATTTAAACAAATTTGCAATGGGTTGGTACCATAAATGCTGTAAAGAATAGGCTGCTGCAAGCCTATGGCATGGCATACGCAAGCGGGAGAAATACACCCCTTAGTAAATGGATGGGTAATCTAAAATAAAACATATGCAATCCAAGGCAATATGTAACAGTAAAATCATACAGTGATAGACAACTTACTGCTGATCATTCTACTAGTAGCAGTCATGTACAGCTGGGGCAGTGCCAGCCATCACAGACTGGGGGGGGGGCTTTGGGGTCATGCCCTAAAATGAAAACACGATGTGGCTGCCACACACATTTCAACATCTTGCTAGATGTCTCTCACCACAACCCTGACATTTTCCAATCAGATTTGGACAAATCAGCAAATTGATCTTGGCAAGGAGTAGGGGGAAATGCCCTCCAGTCTCCTTGTGGTGCCACCACTGGTGTAAAGCTGGGTGTCCAATGAAGACTATCCCTAGTTATATTTCCTTATGATTTTGGGGCTTTAACTCCATATTGACACAACAGGGTAATGAAATAGACTTCTACATAAAAAAGATTATCATTGTATGCTCACAGTACAGGCCAGTATTTCACTTCTGACTGTACACACACAAACTACAGTCAAAATAGCACATATAACTAAAATAGTAACAACAAAAATAGTGCTGAGCCCCCCTAGCTATCATCTTAGATTTATACCCTCACCCAGCAGGTATCCCTGTTTGCAAAACCACTGGAAATGCTCTGTTGATTGTGTTTGTCATTCAAGCCCTATTCAATATATTTTGTCATTCTAATACCCTATTTGATCATTCAGTTCTGTTCTCTTACATTATAATAATACTTTGGCCAGATTTTACAATCAACTCTAAATACAAATCCAATAATTGCTAAAAACTTTCTTATACTTTTGAAATGGAAAATGCAATCATAAGATTGCAAGGGTGGATATGCATGAGCTCCAGGATTTTGTATGAGCAAAACAACCTTAACATCAGACAAATTATATTAATCATTGTGCCTGCAATGCTTGCAAACAATAATCTCCACAATGCAATCTCCATGTTGCTTAATGTTAGTGCATATTAGTGTCATATAACTATTGTAAAACTAACAGGAAAACAGCATTATCATCCTTTTCTACTATGCACAATGCACAACCTGCAAGGTTCTGGCCAGGCATGACACTATGAGGTGTTATAGCTATAACACCTCACAGTGTCATGCCTGGCCAGAACCTTGAAGGTTGTGCATAGTAGAAAAAGATAGGCATCAGCTGCCCCTGAAAATTCAAAACTACACTCGATTGACCACCCCAATGAAAAAAGAGACAACAGTTTGTCAGCAATCTGGCTTGGGAAAGATATGTTGAAAAATATTGCTGCTTGAAGATGTGTTGAAAAACAGTCACCCAACTTAAGTCATCTGCAATATTTTCTAAATCATTGGCACTTGAGGTCTTCTAGGTTTGTCATTACATTGTGCTGTGATTGCCCCTGGTTCTGGCACTACATGGTGCCTTAATATTTGAAATTGTCTAAGAAACACCATTTACAAAGAATTTTTGAGATCAGCAGATAGAACAGATAGAGGATGCTTATATAGGAAGAAGGGTGCAGGAAACAGAATTACCAGGGAAAAGGAAAATTGGAAGACCAAAGTGAAGGTTCATGGATGTATTTAAAGTGGGAATGAAGGAAGTTTGAGTTACTGAAGTGTATGACAGAAGATATTGGAGATGGAAAATCCCTTGTGGCAATACCTAGTAGAATAGGGAGCAGCCAAAAGAAGAAGCAGATAGAACAGCAGGTAAAAAACAGTGTCTACATCAATTGCCTAGTATTTGGGCAGTCAATTATTAATCACTTCACTATAACAAAAAAGCTATCTTTGCCAATAAGGTTATGATATCTATAAAAGAGACAAAGCAAAAAGGCAGGCAGTATCTTCTAGGATAACTTTTGTTTCACCTGTGAATATGTAAATTAAGACACTTCCCAAATCAACTGACTGGGCATTTAAAGAAGCTGTTTTGGAATCATTTCAAGAGAATTAAACCATTGAATCATATGAGTCCATTAAGAATACTTATCAATTGGGATGCATAAATTAATAGTCCCAGCATAATACTAGACCGTAATCTGCTAATATTGTATAAACAAATTTATAAAGAAGATTAAAGACAAGCATTTCCTAAGGAGTTTTCCAAGCTGTAGCCACCAAGCCAAAACATCTACAGAATGTTTTTATATGAAGCTGATTTATATGAAATGAGTACTAAGCTGGTCAAAGAATTAAGAAACTGGTACTATGCTCAAGAAAAATTTAGAAACTGAATAACCTGAGCTTAGATTTGCTTCCACTTGCAAATTTGCATGGATTTTTGTTTGGAAAAGATTGTACCTTATGATTCAGATCTCCTTGGATATTTTGCCAGATGATGAGCATTTATATCTAGCCAGAAGTGATCACCTTTCAAACAACAAGGTGAGTTTTGGCCCCCAAAAAAAACAAATTACTCAAGAAATTTTTAGTCCAAAAATTTGAATGTTTTCATATCAAATCAAGAAATTTTTTTAATAAAAAATATTTGTTATACATTAAAGCTAAATACCACAAGCTTCTGTACACCATTATGAAATAAAGAACCTCTAATGTTCATTTGAAAAGCGATCTAATTTTCCTGTTACTAATGAATGAGAACAAGAGTCACCCTTACCTCTTCATCCTTGCTCAAAGGTATAAATGAAAGTGGCTGGTTCTGTGTTTCTTGCATGATGACATCACCAAACTCCTTCAAATCTATTGGGATACTGATATTTTCTTCAAAGAGTTCCAGCATGTCCTCTTTGCTATAACGGAAATCTGCCAACTTGAACCTCTTCGTTGTCAACGTCTTGGTTTGTGCCTCTGATCCATCTCCACCTGACAAAGCTCGCAACCTGAAAAGTTAGCAATCTGAATCAGTCAAAAGCCAACAAATTACTTGGACACTTCTAGTAAATTTATTCAGCATCAAGTAACTGAATTCTATATCATTATGTAACAAAAAAGAGACATGGTTTTATATACCTTTTCATCATAGAACAATAAAGAATATAAAACTCATAAAAAATAAGCTTCTCATGGTTAACTATAAAATTATTTGACCCAATCATGGAAAGCAAAAAGGAAAGTAAAATAAAACTGATCTGCTTACCAGAAAAGGCAAATGGTACAACTACCTAGCCTTAGTAGTACTACATAAGAGCCACAATTGCTGTGATAGCACACCTTGAATTTCAGTCTCAAGAAACACAGTTTATCCATGAATATGATGATTTAGTTAGCAAAACGGCAAAATAAAGTTAAATGTTTGGCATTTATTATCTATCCATTGCAACACAACTATATCACTAATCCATTAGCAAATATGTAGACATAACTATTGATTAATTCTAGTCAATGACATGAGTGACAAATTTCAACTTGTCTCTTGGACATGTATGACACAAAATTAATGAGCTATCTGGCATTCCCTATTAATCACACTCAAAGGCAACATATGCATGCTGGACTTCTTCAAACATAGTGCTGTAAAATTATAACACTGCCAATCAATGTCTAGATTGAATATCTAACTATAGTACTGTGCAAAAATTATAATAGGCAAGAATAAAATTCCACATACCATTCTGGACCAAATGTTAGACTAGACATCCTATATCCTAGGAAGCAAGCAATTTGGAATTAAAACTTTGCTTTATATAATTTAAAAAAACACTTTCTAATGCACATGACGTGTTCTTTAGGCTCACAGAAATCTTGCAAAATTCCAATACCAACATAGATAAGCAAATCTAGCTTTTCCTCACATCCAGTTGGTACTACTGTTCAGAAAGTAAAAACTGAAGAACAGATATATCTAAATATTGAGAGCTCATAGATGCATATTTTGAAACCAGTTTCTACTAATGGAGAAAAAGAAAAGGACCAAGGCATAGATTATAAATATCTGATGCCAAAGTTGATTAGCTTTCCAATCAAGGAAATAGTCAAAGAAGCTTTGCCACATAAAAGTTTCTATTCATAATTCTACAACATTTTATTCAGCAACTTCAAAGTCAAAAGTTGGATTTATCCAGAGCAATACATGAGCTTATTGTCAAAATTGTTGCAATTGCTGATTGCAAATGCAAGTAAGGAACTCTAATAAGAACCATATAACACAGTGCTCAGACACTGAATGCAGTATGGGATTGACAGAAACCAAGCACATACTTAGTCCAGTGGGCAAAATAAACATGTCAAATAAATCACATACTTTGCAGATACTCTAATGAGGTAATGAAAAATCGCCTGAATCCACTACATTCCAAAATACTCTATTGTAGAAGTTTATGTAGCCTCCGGACAAACAAAAAGTTGTTCACGGTGGGTTAAGCCCTGGTCTTGGAATTATTGTTGTTGGAAAGGAAGCAATGAGCATCAAAATACGTAAGACTTCAAGTCGTGACACGCTTTTCTGTACTATGGTCATAATAATTAAACATAATACAGAGAGTAGCCTATAGAACTGTGTGCAGTACGCTCCGGCACGACTTCTACAGCCTAAGTACCGACAAGTATTACGGGCCTATGGCCACGACGAACACATCATGTTGAGGAGATTGGGGAGACGCTGTATGTAAAATTACTAAGCCCACGGCAAAGAAAAGTCATCAACAACGAAGCAGAACAAACCGTTTGACAACGATGAAGCCAAAAATCACTACAACCTATCTAAGTACCGTCCTTTGCGAAGACAAAAATTTCGTTTTGCAGTCGCACTTCGATCTGAAATCGTACAGCTGAATAAGTGAACGGGCATCAAGGCATTGTTTTTGGTCACGTGGGTAATCGATAATAATAATCATAGCAAGAAAGTACGTTATCACTTGCGTAATGGAGGACCAACAACTCGAAAAATTACATGGATGTGGTATTTTCATAGAACCTTGAATAGAACTCATCTCTTCCATACACATTTACCAACTTTTCTCCAGTCGATAGCTTGTTATCCTTTTCTAGATCCATTAGCAGCCTACGTACAGTGTCTGTAAAGAAATGCTCCAACCAAGTTCATTTTTTGATCAGCTGCGATAAACTGATACATGGGAAATTGCATGTTTGACAAGATGAAAAATACCTAACGATGTATTTTATTACCTATACCAAGGGCTTTTCTGAGAAAAATTTAGAACTGCAAATAAAATCCAGCGATGCTGTGTCCTTTTGGTTGCAGATGGATTGAACTGCCTGCTGTTGGCAAAAAGTGGTAGATAAATGCTACTACCTCTAACAATTTCATTTCTGGTTGTGTTTTCGCCTATCATTTCAGACCTAAATCTGCCATTCTTACGGCTATTTAGTTTCTTGAATAACCCTTGAGCTACTAAAGAATAAACTTTTGAATTGCATTTTTCATAAGAACTGCACAAACTTGTTTAGAACTGCACGTTTTTGTGGAACTGCAAGTTAAAAAAAGTCCCTGCCTATGCTGAAATGCTTACCGTTGCCGAATAACGGAAGAGATATTAAAGCCATTATAAGCATCTTCGCAAAGCACACTGTACTCCATTTTCTGAGATCAAAGATAATAAAATTTTGAGCTTTAGAACAAAGGCCAAAAACAGCCAATCATGCAAATATTTCATATACTGAAAGGTTTTTTATTCATTTCTGTGTCAACGCTAACAAGAATGGCTTGCTCATTGGTAAGAAATCTTCACGCTTCGGGAACTATCATCACTTCTGTAACTCCATTTTGGTGTAGCCTTTTTCCACTTTACAGTCATAGACTAGGCCTGTTCTCATCCATCTTGATTTAAAGAAATTGTACCCTGTTGGGTTGCAACGCCCAGCAATGGTGCAGACGGAAGGATGGAGGAGGCTTTAGCCTCTCATTGGAGAATGCTCATAGTAATAGCTCTAGTAGTGTCCTCTCGTCAGAAAATTGCTGCTATTATTATTCTTGTTATTATTAAATAATCCTTATACAGGAATTCTCTACATGCATATCATATACAAGATTTTATACAGGATTTTTCTACAGTCATAACATATACATTTTTTTCGGCATCACTTGCTCCTCCTTTTACACTTGAAGCAATGACAAAGAATTTGATTTAGTTTGTCAGTACATTGTCAGTCGTTGCTGATGCTAGTATTAATACTATTAATTTATTAAACAAAGCAGGCTCATTTAAGCTCTGATTTTGCCCTGCAAGCAATTGTTTCATCTATTGATAATAGATTGACAAGAATACCATGCCAGTAGTAGTAAGTGCTAGATAAAATGTCGTCTTTGCCAACTATGAGAAATCTCAATTGATTGATACCAAGTTGTATTTATGCCAAGTGTAATTCAAGGCGGAGATGAATTCTCCGATATGCCAGAAGCTCCTAGCGTCACTGCAGATGGAGGCACACATGCCCACTATTGAATTT
Source organism: Cassiopea andromeda (assembly GCA_018155075.1). Classification (NCBI taxonomy): domain Eukaryota; kingdom Metazoa; phylum Cnidaria; class Scyphozoa; order Rhizostomeae; family Cassiopeidae; genus Cassiopea; species Cassiopea andromeda. The sequence continues at coordinate 16,046 of WIPJ01001662.1, forward strand.
CACAGCACAGGACTATTGTAGAAGAAGAGGGGGAGAAGGATGGTGGTCTGGGGGCTTGCACACAGAAAAGCTTGTCAGAGCTACGCCCTCTAGTACGTTTGAAAACGCCTTTTTGGACATGGGATGATAGCTTCTATCACCATTGATATCTGTTCCCAGAGCGAATACATTCTTTTAACTTGAACACGAAATACAAAGAAGTTACGATGGCCCTTGCTTTTGCTGTCGTATAGTCCGACGCTAGAAACGCGATATCACGCTAGTGCGCTGAAGGAAAGTCTACGTCAGAAAATGCACTGAAATTCATGTGGTAAGGCATTTTTACCCTGCAAAGAGATTCAATTGCCTTACAAATGGAGCGGTTTTATCTGTTAGGAGAGGGGGCGTTTCATACAATTTTCGTCACCGAAGAAAGTTGAAAAGTAGCTTCTTTGGAAAGAAGATGGTTTGATGTTATGACAATGTTGAGCTTGAAGGAGGCCGTTGGAAGATCTTCTCTTTAGGAAAACAGTCATGGTGATGTGATAACTTGTCATTTTTTGCTCTAAATCAGTGTTTCTTTGGAGTAATTACAGTATTCGAGCACCCAAAATTTAAAAAAATAGCTAGGTGGATGAGCCCCCCTGAGCCCCTCAGCTCTACAGCCCTGGTTGAGCATTAATTTTCTATAAACTACTATTTTGCAAAAACGACTGGTAAGGGGTCCTTCATCTGTCACGTAAAGCTAAATTTACAGTTTCTGAGTTCTCCTCCCCCTGTCGTAGCGGTCCGTTCTATAGCTCACCGTACACAATAAACAATAGCGTAGCAAATCGAAGTACCCTCCCTCCCCCAAGAGGCGTTAATGACCCCTAAAAATACGTGTACAGGAACAACAACAACCATATGCTTCGAAGAACATTCACAACAACCACTTAGGTATTAAAGATGGCTCCCGAATGTGACGAAAATTGGTCTTTGGGTGAATAAAAGGGAAAAGCCGGTAGGTAGATATATAATTATTAGAATCTATTGGTTATTTACATTACTGAATCACAAATATGATTGACATAAAAATGTAGTCGTTTTTGCAGTAAGAATAGGATGTCTGTTTCATTGATATGCAAGCGTGCACTTGAAAATAATTATTTGCGTCAAATTTGCAGCTTGAGCAATAGAAAATAGAATTCAACATTTTTTTTAAATGTATGAATAGTGAACCAAGTGATCTTTGATTTAGATATAACATTTAAGCTCAATGTTGCAAGTTTCAAATTTTCTGTGACCAGGGGCGGATCCAGAGCTGGACATTGGGGAGGGCCTTTGTTGTCTTTTTCATGTAAGAAGTTTCTTACCACTGTTGTTGGACATAGGAAATAGGGGCGTTTGGGGGACAATGGCGCCCACCCCACGGGATCTGCCCCTGCCAGTGACAGTGAGTGAATATTTGAATTCCAAGCAAACTGTTCCACTGTTCCAACAACTATTTCCTGCCACACCTATCGTGCGTATACCACGCCCATTTTCAAGCCACTACCCAATTCTGTTATTTTTCTG
>WIPJ01001662.1:27812-47333 GCA_018155075.1 Cassiopea andromeda
CCGGGATCTCGGTTAGCGGGCTAAGAAAGTCTTGACAGCTATTCGTAAGGCGTTAGCTGACGTTCAAATAATGCTCAATTTCTCATGCGACAGCTTCTATCCTAGTAGGCGGACTCATATGAACAGAACATGGAATTTGTCCCGCTAAGTGAGCTGGCCCACCAAGCGGGCTCATATGAACAGGCCCTAAATAGGTGGGGTCCCCTGTGCGAACCTTCGGCAAAATAGAAGCTAGCTTCAATCACATGGCGTGACCATGCGTTTCCTTTCTTGCAAGATTCAGAGCGCTTAGAAAATGTAGCTTGTCATGGACGTAATTTGACCCAAATTGCAAAAAATATCAGAAATTATTTTCAATGAAGTTAGAATTTGAAAATTTTAGTTAGTTTGCTTTTAGAATCAAATTACAGTTGTTTATTTAGCAATTCAAGTACTTTCAATCGCATTATCTTTGCCGGTATGAGCATGAAAATTTGGCCATCTTAGTATATAAGTAAAACTACCGTGTTCGGAATAATTCAGATTTACATAAAGTTTTGAATGGATTGTTTGACATTAGTTTTAAATAAAAATCCAGAGGTAGAGCTTTTCAGTATCTCTGGGAATTCCTTCCATGCCGTTGCTCCATTTTACCGAATGGACTTCGAAAGTTTTGAAATTTACGTCAGTTATGCACAAACCTCTGTACTACCTGTGGTGCTCTCCTCGCGTTAGTTTTCGAACTAGTGGGAGAGTTCCTCTCTAGGAACCTCCAACGCGTGCAAGTTTGAAAATTTTGTTCTACAGTACTTATTCAATTATCCGATCCTCGTTTATCCGGACTTCGATTATCCGGTCCATAAAGAATGCGAAAAGAGAAATGTGAGAAACCTTTATGAAAAATTTTTGGCACTTTTTATAATAGTTTGGGTGCGTTTTTCTTCCTTTTTTCATTCATTTATATTTTAAGAGTATTTATTGTGTTGGCTTGTAATGTGTGCTTTTCAAATAAACTTTCACAAAACTAATCTTGTTTATTTATTCTGGTTTCTGCTGTTATTCGTATATTTTCGATTTTCCGGAATTTCGAATTATCCGCACGCACCTTGAAATTTCGTGTCCCGAGAAGGCCGGATAATTGAATAAGTACTGTAATATTGTGTTGTTCCTATTGTAACTTGGACTGAACTTTCAAATTATAATGAATTGAATTGAAAAAGCAACTCAAATTAAGTGACTAAACGAGTTTCAGTGCAGGACGCAGAGAAAATAAGACAAATCAAGCTTCCTTCAAAACCTAGATCAGCCAGTCAAATCTGATGAGTGCTATGCACCTTCAGAGACTATTTAAATGTTACTTTGAACCTTCAGTCATAATGTTGTCAGCCATGGTCAACCATAGATGCGCAAATAGCTCCTGCGGCGGTAACGATACACATAATAGCGTCTTCTTGCACTGAACCATTGCCTGCGTCTGCGTCTAAAACTATAGGGATCCTTGTGTGGGATTCTCATTTCCCTAAGAGTTTCATCATCTTCTGCATTCTCGGGGTCTTGCATTGCTCTCTTATCGTCCTCCCTATCGTCTTCCTTTGGAGCCTCGCTGTCATAATCTTCTTCTATATCTTCTTTACGTTGTTCTTGAGAAATCTTGCGGCCGTTATGCTCTGTGCGGAGCTCCTTCTGATACTCAGAACTTTCAGCATATGATAGTGGTGTGTACAGCAACATAAAACAGATTGTCAGCAAGGCCCCGAACACAAACAAGTTCCTCATTTTGTATTGCTAAAACAAAAAGATGCTTAAAACACGCTTTTTATTTTACAAGAAATTCCTTTTCGGCCCAGTACTGAAACGTTCTTTACTTTTTCACAATTCCAGTATCAAAACTCTTTTGAGATTTTATTAGCAAAAATTTTTGACTTCCTATGTTTTGCGCAATCACAGTAGAAAGCGAAAAACTACCATGTACACTTGAAATGATGATCAACAGTCAAAAAAAGTCAAAGTCCTTTCCGCGCCCAGTGCCGCATAGGGTGGCGCCTATCTCCGTTTCTATAGCCCTAGGCCACACGTCTGCGAATGCAGTGAGTGAAGGCTACAGCGGGTGGGGGCTGGTCTACTGGTAGCTCCGCGAGTTTAACTTTCCCACTCCATTCTCATATGTCGAGCGCCAGACAAGAAGGCAGTGAGTGCCATTTTTAAAGTCTTTGGTATGACTCGGCCGGGGCTCGAAACCACGACCTACCAGTTATGAGGCAGACACTCTACCACTGGGCCATCACTCCGGTGAAATTATGATAAGTTTTAGTAAATAACCGAAGAAAAACTGTTGGAGGGCAGCCAGCATAGCATAAAGAACATTCTTTACACCGATAAATCGACATTCAAATACATATGTACACTTGAAAACTTTCTTAGCTCTCAAACATCCAGTACTGCACTTTCTTAACTTTTTGAGCAGCTGAGTACTACTTTCTTATAAACCACTTTCTTATAAAAAAAGCGTGTTCTTAAATGCACATTCAAAAGATGAAAGATGCCACTCAGGATGCACTGTAACCTAATACACGTTTTTTGTAAGAAACATAAGGTTGAAATTAGGCAAAGATTAAGAAACATAGGCAGGCTGAGGTTTGAACTTTGAACGCATGCATACCTCTTTATGAGTTTTTGTCGAGCCTCAATATTCTTAAGTTGTCTTGGTTTTGCGCCTAAAATTATTCTAAAATGTCAAAGGGGCAACTTGATCTTGAACCGAAATTAGTATATCTAACTCTTTATTGACGTCTTAGTTCATCATAAAGCAAATCAAAAGAGGAACATAATAACATATAATGTATTGATTGTGCAAAAGTTAATCTAAAAGCAGTTTTACAGCTCGAATACAATAAAATTCCAAGTCTCGATTAAACTTGAGTCTTGTATTATTCTTAAATTATTCTTAAATCTCAGCTATTCCGAGCCTTAATATCCTTATTCACACACTTTTTTATAAGAATGAATTTTATAAGAATATTCAGACTCAGAATTGCTGAAATTTAAGAATAATTTAAAAACAATGCAAGGCTCAAGTTTCATCAAGATTTAGAATTTTTGTGTATTTAGAATTTTATGTAGCTATAGTACTGTTTGTAGATTAACTTTTTCACTATCGATACAATATTTGTTATTCTGCTCCATTTTTATTTTGCTTTATGATGAAGAAAGAGATCATGAAAAATTTGATTATAATCCTTTGATATTCAGATAAATTAAGAATAATCTAAGGCTGAAAACCGAACAAACTTAAGAATATTGAGGCTCAACGAGAAGTTAGGTATCCTTATAAAAAAGTACTTATAAAATGAGAAGAGAAGTAAGATTGTGACTCACTTAATGCCCTTCGTTCTGTGTACATCTGTCTTCTGGATCCCCACGAATGAAGTGGCTCACAATGCCATCATTGGTTTCATTTATACTGCAGCATCCGCAAGAATGTAGACATTGAGGTATGTAAATACGTGAATGTGACAATCTAGAATATGAATACCAGTCCTTGATATTTACATCTGTTCAAAAAAATTTTCATCAGCTGATGCGCTAATGTCATAGCTGTGCAGTTTTGCTTTTATTGACCGATACAGGAATTCAGACAAGGAATCAAAACGTTGCTGCCATGACGTAAGGGCTATAGCCAGCTGCTATCTACTTCTGTTAAAGTCGATAAGATACCCTGTCATGTTTGTGCAAAGACATGTGCCTCGAGAAGCTAGGCAAAGGGTGGAAAGCATAGCAGATAAGAGCAATGGCTCGCTAAGGAAAAAGAGCAATTGCTGTAAATTCAATTGATACTCGTCTTTTAGGTAACAAACAATTGGAATCCAAATTGAGAGTTTTCTCCTTATCATCTAGATCATATTGCCCTTCTTTAGCTAAAAGGTACTTAACTCTTTGGTGAAGATATAAAATAAACTCTGTGAGACCGTAACATTCTCTAAGGAATATATTATAGTTCTTGGAAAAATTTCCTTCATCTGTCCAGGTGCAGGGCTCTGTGATAATCAAAAACAATGAATACGAAGAGCCTCGTGTCGATGCCATATCTTACGATTGTTGTGAAAAAAATTTGTTAAATACACCGTATGAGTCTGTGCACAACAAACTCCTTAGGTTGTTCTAATAAATACATGCATACATTGGCCATCGTTCTGCCTCCAAACACGTTCTTTTTTAGAAGAATAAAGCTTGTAGGAATATTGAGACTCAAATGTGCTGGAATAATTTAAGAATGAGACAAGACCCAAGATTCAAAACAAGCCCAAGATTCAGTAAGGCTCAGTTGAAAGCGTAAAATTTTTGTCTATTCTAACTGTAGTACTGCTCCAAACTAGCTTTTAAATTATCGATGCAGTATTGCTCTACACTCTGTTTTATAAGAATAAAGTTTATAAGAATATTGATGCTCAAAATCGCTGAAATTTAAGAATAATTTAAGAATAATGCAAGGCTCAAGCTTGGTCAAGACGAAAGCTTTTTTGTATTCTAGTTATAAAATTGATTTCAGATTTACTTTTGAATTATCGAAACAAAACATTCTTCTGTTCCGCTCTTGCTTAGTTTTACGATGTAGTAAAGCATCAATAAAGATTGGAATATATTCCTTACATTTTTAGGCGAAGTCACACATTTGGTACTTATAACTTAAGAATAAGTCTAAGCTCAAAATGAGAAAAACTTGAGAATATTGAGGCTCGGCAAAATATTAGGTATTCTTATAAAAATAGTGAGTGTATTTAGCGCTTGTTTAGTTTTGAGAAAATTTCAGGTTCAGTTTCGGGAAAAGTTAAGAAAATTGAAGTTCAAGCAAAAATAATGGTTTTCTTATAAGACAAACGTTTAATTTCTAAAGAAGCTAGAGTTTGCCAGTATATCTAACAGTAGCGTAGCTACGATTTGGCAGTGAAGGGGCGAAACCCGGACAAATTCCGACGAAATTTAGGGATGTTGTGTTGACAAGTTTTCTGACAAACACCTTTGAAGTTCGGTTGTTGCCCCCATTTATACATCGTATCAAAGGGTCGTTGTTTGTTCATGAATTTGTATACTTCTCTACTATTAGCAATTTTCACGAGAGGTGGAATCTACACAAAGTACTACCTGAGGTGTTTTTTCTCATATAAAAACAGGCCCTAAGGTTTAAACTTGAAAAATATATTTGTTGACAAACTTTTTCACGTGTTTAACTTTCCGACAAATTTTCCGACAAATTTCCGACAAGCAGCTGGAAAAGGTTGGTGGGGGGGGGCAGCCGCCCCCCTGCCCCCCTCTAGCTACGCCACTGATATCTAAGGTATAAGCATTTCCAGCAGCCAGTGCATTTTGTGTAGTGTACGAACGGAGTGAATTCCTTACATTTTTAGGCAAAGTTACACCTTTGGTATTTAAGAATAATTTAAAAATAGATTTGGGCTCAAAATCAGAGAAAAGTTTAAGAGTATTAAGGCTGGGCTAAATTTAGGTATCTTTATGGAAAGAAGAGCGTATGAAGTCTATGCAAGGGTGACCTTGATATCCTTACATGGACTGCATCCTTAATTATTTGATTGCACACAAAAATGGGATCTGCTCTTGGCCCAGCAAATATGCAACCAATTTAAACCTTTAAAACCATTCAAACCTTGCACAAAGGTTTTTTGTATTTCACTTTGCTGATTCTGAATGCTGATTTCCTGAAGGAGTGTGACTATTTCGGTGATGAAATTAACAACCAAACATAAATAAGAACATTCTTCCCACGGTAGCAAACGGTCTATGAAATTTGTTATAAGAAACTAAAGGACAAAGCTTTTAAAGACTGCTAACCATAGCATGTTACTGCGAAAAATCACGAAATATCAGTTACGGAGCCAACTGTCAAAGGATGGGGGAGGGCAACCAAGCGGATGGGTGTGGTAGCCACACCTCAATGTAAAGAGGGTGCTTATTGGACCTATAAGAAAAGGAAGGAACTTGGAGATTCCGATCAGAAATGTTATGATCATGACGCCTTCTACGTTCGCTATAATGTTATCAAACTCAACATACGTTTTTTTCAGCATAAACTAGGTTAATTAAAATATCTTTGGTAACGTATTTATTCATTTAACATAACATAACATAACATAACATATTTTAAAATCTGAATATACAGCTTTATTACACTACGAATAAGAATATTAAAGAATCAATGTCTTTTATAGTACCATAAAAGCAGCAAAGGGATCTGGGCCTTGCTTCCAATGAAATTTTCATGATACCCAATTGACCAGACCTAGCATAATGTTATGCTTTTAGCATGATCTTGACCGAAAATCACCACTTAGCATAAAAAATGGCATAATCTGAAATCTGGCATTGTTCTGGTATACTTCTATGATTATTTCATCAAAGGTATTGTTCTCGCTAAAAAGTGTTTGGCTATTTCGCATAATTGTGTGTTGCAACCATAGAAGGTTTTAATCAGCTTGAGTATGATTCATAAAGCAGACTAACATTATCCATGAGTACCACTATCATCAAAGTGATGAACCATGATTTTCAAAATGAGATATCCAGAGCAGAGTTGCCAGACTTAAAAAGTCAAGATATGCCAAATGGTGAAAATTTTATGTCAAATTAAAGTAAAATATGCCAGATCCAATATCCTCCATATTGGCAATGAGGCTTAGGAGCATTTTATATTTTCACCCCTAGGATGACCATATAGCGCAGTGACGTTAATTAATAAGTTGAAATCACTATAGTGCAATGCCTGCAGCACTCTTTGATAAACCATGCATGCATTTTTGTTTGGATGTATATTTTTCAGAAATTCAGAAAAGATAGCAATTGGTACTTCGTGAAACCATGCTCAGAAAAATGCCAAATAAAAAATCTGTTAAATTCAATTTTGAAATTCTCAACTGCTCTACAAAATGCCAAAATTGTGAAATTTGGCGTTTAAAATGCCGATCTGGTAACCCTGCTCCTTGTCTGAGTCTGCTATTCTGCACATGCTCGAACCTCTATTTCAAAAAGTGGAACCTCGAATTGAAATTTATCATAATTGATAAATCTGGAATTATTTCTGTATAATTTTGGCATATTTACAATACTGGATGATCATGATTCAAAGTTATGGGCGAGCAAAATCGTTGAGATAGTGGCACTGTCCTCCATGCCAGTGCCTGGCTTCATGGCTGCAAAAGATTCCTGAGTGTTAGTTCAAGAAAGCTATGCTATTTTGTAAAACAAACTTATTTGTTAATTTGTACGTTTCCAATACCACAGTCAAGAAAAACATGTTCTAGGCTTCAAAATGGAACTATGAAGAAAAAATTTTCAAAAAAGCAACAGATCCTACAGACAATCCACTCACACTTTTTTCCGATATAATAACAAGTGTATAAGAACACATCTCAAAAATGATGGGGAAATAAAAACAATTCACGAAAAAGTTGAAGTTGGTGCACTTTGGCAAAATGCATTTCTGGAGAACGATGCATATGTTTCAAATAAGGGGACATTCAAATATTACGTCACACTATTTTTGGCATTTTTAAACAACCACCGAGCTCCTGTCACACTTTGTCACAAATTCAAAACTACCCACCCACCCCTAATATGTGACGTCACATTATAAATTTCAATAGGATATTTTTCTGCTTTTGTAATGTGTTTATTATGTCAATTTTAGCCTCAAAAATGGCATCAAAATAGGATTGCCAGATTATTTTTAGACGTAAAGCCAAATTTGTTCTTAAAAGGGCCAGACTTGCTATTATGAAGCCAAATGTGCTAAATATCAAGTTGTTTAAATAATGTGACATCACACTCTAAAAACAACCCATCCACCTCTAGTCACACTTTGTCACAAAAATCGAAAGACCCCCATCCCATTTGCGTGATGTAATAGTTGAATGGCCCCTAACATATGGGCATGAAATATCATTTGCTTGTTAGCACGAGAAGAATTCAAAGCCTTGTCACTTTTCAATATAAAACTTCAGTTTCAATTTGTTATTCCAGTAAGTAAGCATGCCTACCCTACCCCTGGGTATATTTCGAGTTGAATAAAAAAAGAAATGAAAGGAGTATGTTCAATACCTTTTCAACATTCAAGAGTTGAAGTAGAGCTTTAAATCCAGAAATATCTTTGCTTATTGGATATATCTTGCAATGCAAAGAGTACAAAAATAAGTACAGGCATTGTACGAATCAAGGAGGATTAGAAATGCAATGAGTTACTGGTACACTTCAGCTCATATTGTAAAAGCTTTTCAATAAGCCGATTGAAAGCTTTCACAAATTGTGAGCAGAAGTAAATGAAAGATTCATTGCATTTCTAATCACCCTTGATTGGTACAACACTTGCTTTCAGTAGATCCTTAAACAAATGCTGCATATTGGGGACAGATCCAGAGCTGGACTTGGGGGGCATCTGATCTCTTTTATTGTCTTTTTCATGTGAGACGTTTCTTAACACTATTCTTAGCAATAGGAAATACCCCTGGATCCACCCTTGTTCCATATTACAGACTACTAAGGTAAAGTACTTTGTGGCTCTTGATTAAGTGCTTGTAGGAACATTTCATTGGCTATTGGAGCCCAGGGTTAACCCAAGGGAAGCTGGGAGGCCATGGCCCCAAAATGGCTTATTTGTTATGGCAAAAAATAGTGTTAAGAAACTTTTCACATGAAAAATACAATAAAATGAACCTGGTGCCCCCTAAAGTCCAGTTCTTGATCAGCCCCTGATTGTAGCCTAGGGATGTGCTAACTGGGAGAATGAGCATGTGAAACTCCTAATATATACAAAGCCTCACGAAAGTTGCTCATGATGCAAGGAATTCAGTATCAAATTTAGTCACAGTTGGTCACATTTTTGCAACACACTCCCTTGAGGGAAATTTTGAAGGCACTTTGCTGTTGGAGCCTTTAATGAATCACAAACCAAAAGTCTAAAGTAAGAACTTGAAAGAGCTTCAGTTGTGTTGATGAGATAAAAAAGTTAAGGCTTCAATACCACCCAATTTCCAAACTGGTAAGTAGACAGGTGTACCAGGTGTATTGAGGGTGCAAATATTTGGCAAATTTTGCACTGTTCTTGTACTTTTTGGTAAACTTCAAGATATTAACTGTTTTTGTAGCAATATGATTGTTTGGATTATTGTCTATTAGCATGACTTGAGGTTTCTACAACAAAAAGCAAATCTTTATAATAGTACAATAATGAGTGTGAAAAATGGGATTGACTTCATTACCCAGGCATCTGAATGGGAACCCCCAACTGTGAATCAAGATTGTCTACATTCAATTTTGGTATAAATGGTCAGGGTAAGGATGGCTGATTGGCCTTCATGCTTTATTCTCAGTAAGCAAAGACTAAGTCACCCACCTCATTCTCTCATGATCAACAAAAAATTAACAATGAGCTCAGAAGTTTACTATGATCATGAAACTTCATTTAATGGAATCATGTCAAACTAAGTCCCCATAGGATTAACAAGAAAAATAGCACAAGTATAAAAACAGCATCTTCAAAGAAGGAAAAGGCAATATTTTTGCTGCATCTTTTGTTCTGTAAATAAAAATCTTCTAGCACCCTATAACACAAAACCCAGACACCCACAAATGCACAAAACATACAAACAACACATGTACAACATACAACACAACACAAAACACAGGCACAATCATATTGTTCAATAACTTGCTGTTGCCAGGTCATACCTTATTAAGCAAAAGTATGAACTAGAAATTACTAGAACAGTAGCATATCTGTATGAGGCCTGCCTGTGTTATTTATGCGTTAAGCAAGAATGATGTTAGATTTGGAGATGGTGCAGCTTCTTTCTTATTTGCTAATAATAGTTTTGCCAATGGGCTATTTTTTGACTTGTTTTTCTTACGAGAACAAGGGAACCTTGAATGTGCACTCAAAGTACTTTTTGGTGTATCTGCAATATCTTCCATGCTCCTTTTTCTGGTATTCTTTATACAACGTTCACCTTTTAAGCTTCCTGAATGAAAGATATTTCCACTTCTAGAATCTACTTTCTTATCTTCTAGACCACTATCAGGATAGCATACTAGTTTCTTCGTATGACCACAAAAAGAGCATTTACATGATACATATGGGTTTTTCCTTGCATTTCTCTCGTTCCTCCATTTATGATTCTCTTCGTCACTTCTAGAACTGTTCATGCCTTTTTTCTGTTTCCTTCTACGAATCCTTGGATGAACTCTAAATTTAGCCAATACTGGATGTTCTAGCCTTCCACATATCTGGCAAAAATATCCTGGAAAAATACTTGTAGCATCTGTACTATTTCCTTTCTTCTGTGGAGTGCCATTCTCGCTTGGTTTGCTACGATGAGCTCCACGTGGCGTTGAATTTACTGGGCCTAATCCACGGTCGATTTCCTCAATGATCTTGTTCGCATGGAGTTTTCGAACAAAATATGATGAAAGTTCTGGCTCACCTGCAAAGAGCATCATTGATGCTGCCTGAGACAAAAACATAGTCTTAGCCATTATGTAATATCTCCTCTTTCTTTGAATTATGACCTTCCAAACACGCTGCCAGAAGGCGCCTTGCAAGATGGTTGACTCAAACGGTTAGCAGCCAACGTTTCGCGGTTTGAGGCGGAAGCCGGCCAAAAGCTTTTGTGAAAGCATGGGGAAAATCCATAGTGGGAAAATCACTGGAGACACTTTGTTTAGTATAAGGTACATAAGACTATTAATGTTCAGAATCGCTAACATTTAAGAAAAATGTAAGAAGTACCACTATTAAGTTACACGCTTTTTTATGAAAAATGTCTATAAGAAACGCGAGGGTAAAGTTAAAAAGGCAAATATATCGACTCTAAATGGATGCATGAGAAATCAGACTTAAAACAAACTTTGAAGCAATTGAGCAACTTTTCGGTAGCTTTCATAAAAAGGAGAAACTTTTTCAAAAGTGTTGGCATCTTTCGGGCAACTATTAGATATTTTCTATCCTACAGAGACATATGCCCTTCTTGTAAAGTCAATGAAATCAGAAGGTAGGACTACTGCTTGGCACCGAATAGTAGGGAACCTCCGATACACTCTTTTTTTTATAAGAATAAAGTCTATAAGAATATTGAGGCTCAAAATTGCTAAAATATAAGAATAATTTCAGAATATTGCAAGGCTCAACCTTCATCAAAACTAAAATATTTTGTTAATCGAATCAAAGCTTTATACGAGAATGGATGGTTCATGGGACAAATCGAGTACTTCAATAAAACTCTTGCCAAATATAGAGTTACATCTTCAGATGATAGCGAGGACTACATTGGCATTGATGGAGTTGAAATAATGCTTTTGGACTAAAACCGTATTTTGACTTATTCTGTTTGTTCTCGTTGAAATTTATGATGAATCAACACATCAAAAATGATTTAATATGTTTCTTTGATCTTAAGGCGAATTTACACCTTGTGTTGAGCAAGAAAAGTTTAAGAATAATTTAAGAATCATCTGAGGCTCAAAACCGAAAATTTTTAAGACTATTGAGGCTCAGAAAAAAATTAGGTATTCTTATAAAAAAAAGAGTGTAGCAGATTTTTGAAAATGTCACCACCCATTTCCAGTAATTAAGCACCCCCCAACTGAGCAATCTAGTAAAAAAAATCCGCCCCACCCCCAGCTTACTAACCTAAAAAATTCAAGGTTTCGTGATAGTCACTCGTATCTGAACCATTGACGAGATAGTGAAGTGCATCTTGATAACTTGTCGTGATTTCAAAGGGAAACACCCAATCAGATTTGATTCATTGTTAAAGTCTTGTGTGTGTAAATAGTTGGCAGATTGAAGCCACCGTAAATTGGCTTTGTGAACGGAAATCAATATTAACAACCAACGAAATCAAAGCAAACTAAATACCTTATACTTATACAACGTTAACAACTAATTGTAATAATTTTGAAATTTTGGGTCTCCATACCGTCTATTGATCATTGATCCTCCAACTATTAACAACCCCAGTCTACGCTTATTTAGCAAAAATGCTAACCCCCTTCTTATTATACCTCCCTGATATTTGGTGTCAATGAGTAGGACACAACTATTTATAGTATATACTTCTACAGGGATACATTTAGTTTTTCAGATTCTAGAAATGGGAGAACTTTTGACAAAAGCCTTTTTATAATTTGGGCAGCAAATGTATAATTGGAAACTATTAACACTAGGAGTGTAAGCCATAGATCTTCAGCAATAATTCAAAAATTTAACACCAGAATATTCCTTTCATAGATTTACCATGTGAATGTAGGGGTCTGGGGGCTTGCCACCAGACTACTTCTTATTAACAACTGTCTACAACGTCAGAAAATGCCCTTTTAGAAGATAAGAAACATGGGCATCAAAGTAACACTGTCCTTTTAAACATAACATAATGAGATCGGCTATCTGAGAATTTTTCGGTATCAAAGGGAACTTCTTGACACCCTGCCCTCCATGGAAGATAGCAGGAGCAGCTGCCCCTTGCCTCCCCAGTGTCCCTGGCTGATTGTGATTGGATAACTAGGTAGTAACCCGAAAACCTTAATCAAAGAGGCCAATGCTGCAGTAAAGTAAACCATAGTGAAGTGAAACGAACAGCTTCAACATTTCACAAGCTTCATCAGCTTTACATGGATTGTCATTAATGCTCATTAACATGGACGAAACTTAAGGGGGTATCTGGGGTGAGGCACCTCCAACCTTGAAGATTTGCCATATTGCAGGGCAAAAATGGTAGTGCAGTATGTTTCTGCAGGGCAGCTTACTAGACCCATGACCATTGGTCAACTACTGTTGCTGGAAAAGATCACAGGCAAAAAATGTTTGCAGGGCAACCTCTGATCCCCCCCCCCAAAATAATTATTGAAGTTACGTCCCTACTGATTAACTAGAACTGTCTCTAAGCAAAGAATAAGAGGAATCTCAAAGAAAAGAGAAGGAGCTGAGGGACGAGCAAAGAAGACGTGCTGCCTGCTAACCAAGTCAATTCTCATTGCTTCTATTGTTGCCAAAAACTATTGCACAACGTCAAGCTCAATAATTTCTCCCCTGAGAGTCCTGATTATAAAAAGCACAATGCTCTTTAAGCGGGTTTAGCTATTGTCTTTATCAATGCAAAAGGTAGCAGTTACCTCTTCAATATAGCTATTTCCGCAGCTTAAGAGTTTTTCAAAAGAAAATCATGTCAAAATGCATGCAATCTTAGTAACTGAAGAGGCACGTCCTTAATAGTCTTTAAAGTCAAACAACCCCATCTGATTTAATGCACTAACTACTAAGTATGGAGTCTTAATTGGTAAAATGTTTTCATTATTCATAATCATATAATGCAGGATTTTCCAGTTGGTATATTTTCAAGAGGAGTATTAGAATTTTAAGCCTGTGCATTTCAAGAAAGTTAACCGGAATGATACAATATTGATGTTTGGTGGTATTTCCAAGTGACAATAATTAATGCTGCTTTATATGTATGAAATAGTAAAGAGCTCTAAGCTAAGTAAGGAAATCAAAACAAACTATAAACCTTATACTTATACAATGAAAAGGACTAATTGTTATAATTCTGAATTGTCTTGGTCTCCATACTGTCTATTGAACATTGCCCCCCCCCCAAAAAAAAGTTGATATAACAGTCTGTGAGGGGCCCCTTTGGGATCTCTAGTGCTTAGGGGCCCTTGGGAGTGGTATTAGCCCAGAACTATCCCGGTTGCGCCAATGGGTTTATTTTAGAGGTTGGGGACATTTTCGGCTGAGAGAACCATGGAAGCCTCATAATTAAAAATTGCTTTCCATAAGACCAATACAGTTAGGCATTGGTGTTGCAAGGGACCACAAAATCTTCTAATTCGATAAAAACTTGGCAATTCGGACTATATAACAACAGAAGACGGCAAAAGTTGTAACTTTGGAAGGGCTTTTTGGAAGTATTCACTATTTTTTAACGCTTTGAAGACATCTGCTAAGATTTGTCTACGAGCCAGAAAGCCAGATGCAGTCTTGAAAAGAGCCACATGTCGATCGCGAGCTATAGGTTCCCGACCTCTGCTTTAGAGACTTAGCCTGTATATGTTTATTAATTCCATCTTAGTTTTTATCTGGTTTCAGCCTCGCATTTCTTACGTACTTGCTTCTTATAGAAAAGAAAAGCGTGCTGCGAAGGAAAATTTCTGCATGTGAACAACAATATCATTTTGTTATGATTCAGATATGTTATGCAATGGAATGTTGATTAAATTGCCTATTAAGACATTCCTTTTCACATCATTACGGAGTCCAGGAGGTCAGATGATGTCAAATTGCTTTTGGATGTGTCCTTTGAACCATAGTTATTGACTGGTTGGAAACGCAGTGCCTCGGGCACTTTGTTTTATTCTGTACTTGAACAGCAGTAGCAGTTTTTCAAGACATTTCGTGGGGGCAAAGAGAATGAATTTTTCGAGTGTTTTAGAAGAAACACGCTCGACAAATACTTGGGAATAGTTGTCGATACACATGCTATTCATGAGAAAAGGTGTGCAAGAAAATTGAGGCTCAAACAATAAAGTGATTTTCATATTAAAAAATCGTGTATTTGGCCTTTGGTTTTACTTCTTCCGACCATCGAAATGAAATTCTTAACTTTTTCACAATTCCAGTATCAAAACTTTCTTTCTACTCTCTTAGCAAAAACTTTTGAGTTCCAATGTATTGCGCATGCACATTAATTGAAAGTGAAAAAGCTCCACTTACACTTGAAATGATGATAAATTCTAGTAAATAACAGAAGTTAAACTGTTGGAGGGCAGCCAACATCACATACATGACATTTTGTACACATATAAATCGAATTTTAAATAAATAAACACTAAACAACTTTCTTAAGTCTCAAAAATCCAGTACTGAAAATTCTTAACTTGTTGAGCAGCTGAGTACTACTTTCTTATAAACTACTTTCTTACAAAAAGACGAGAAGTGACCTTACACCATCCCGGTTGGACAATTAATTCATGCGCTGTTTAATTGATTGATATGTAGAAAATATATAGTTTAATTTCAGTTTGTTGATGAGATTTAGAGAGTAAAGATGTATTTCTGAGTTTCTCTCGCTGGCCTATTTACCGAGATCCAGAAAACAAATCGCGTGGGTGAATATTTTAAAGTGAGCTACCCCCGTTGTTGAAATCTCCTGGCCTTGGTTCTAATTTGAATTTCTTGCATTGAATAGTTACTTGATGCATTCCAATCATCCATTTATCTGAAAATACAAAGGAACAATTGAGTGAACAGAATTATTGAGTAATTGAATAACGTCAAACAGTGATTTATTCATAGCAAACTGTTCTATAACCATTGAACTAAATTTCATACGTGCTGTTATAGATGAGTCTGTTTCTGTAAACAGGGAATTGAAGTCGAACGATATTTGTATCACCTGGGACATTAAGGTAACAAACTATCACAGTTTTATCCATTATATTTTCTTGCCTGATTATCTTGTGGTATTTTAATAATCCTACGTCAATCCAATTAGAAGCTATCACCCTTCTGTTACTTTCCCGATGCCCATAAACGAGAAAATAGTTGTTTATGATTGTTCAGTTGGGCTTCGATGTCAAGTTGCCCTTAATACATACACTGGCTCCTTATCTTCAAACGATACCCAATTTTTAGGATATAACGTCTTTTTCCATAGGAACAAAAGTTTATAAGATGATTGAAGCTCAACATCGCTGAAATTTAAGACTAATTTTAGAATAACGCAAGGCTCAAGCTTCATCAAGAGATAAGAATTATTTTTGTGTTTTAGTTATAGCATGCTTTCAGATGTACTTTTGCATTATCTATGCAAAATATAAACTCTTGCTTAGCATTATGATGTAGTAAAAAACATCAACAAAAATTGGAATGTATTCTTTTACTTCTTCATGCGAAGTTACACCTGTTTTATTTAAGTATAAATTTAAGAATAATTCTAAGCTCAAGATCAGAAAAATTTAAAGGCATTGAGGCTCGGAAAAAAATTAGGCATTCTCATAAAAACGAGTGCGCGTAGAGTACGCAAATATCAGGTGCTCTTTCACAATGTAACAAGGTAGCTTTAACAGCAGACTCTTCCCTAGAATGGGGCATGATGACGCCACTCCTCCGACTTAAACAAAAATTCTATCGATAATTCACCAATTTCCTACTCCTCTCGGCAAATCTTCTCAAATTCTTGCATCCTACAAGCACAAAAAGAAGACTTAGGTGCTGTGGTGTAACGAGCTCACCAAGAAAAATCTCTAAGAAGGCTCCTATGCAAAAATTGCCTAAATTTTGCAAAAAAATGCAGGCGTTTTTCTACTTTCTTAAGCAAGATTATCTTTGCAAAATTTTGACGAGTTATTATTCATGGCGAGCGCACATAAAAAGCACATTCAAGTTTCAAAAATTCAGCATTGAACAAAAACACCTTTCAAGAAGAAAAGGCGTACTTCCATTCTTAGTTAGCTTGTGAAAAAGTTTTTACCATGAAATTTTGCACTTTCTTAACACGTTATTCCGAATAGGAAAAAGGCATCTTCATGACTGCAAGCTTTCCACATGCATATGCCTACCGTAAATTCTCGAATAAGACTCCGGGGGCTTATTTGCAAAAATGAATTTGTTAAGTGGGGAATTATTCGGATGTTGAAGCTTATTCGAGGATCTACGGTATACCCCCAAAAGGGTAGATTTCTGCCTTTGGATTCTATTCAAAACGTAAGGCTTTTAACCAAGCTGCTTGTATCACTGATATATGCGGTTTGCCAAACAGGTTATACTAGTTTATTGTGTTTAATATTTTCACAAATTCGTTAGACTCACAGTATCTTCAGCATCAGAAAATGCAGGGACAGCTGTTTCCTTGCCACCTCCAACATGGGCGCTCTTATATGATAGGACGTGTCTTTACAAAGAGGTCAGGAACACAGTAATGCCTAACAATAGACAGAAATTCATGTGTGAATGGGCTTTTTATGAAACCTGCCGGTTATGAATTTAGTATTGAGAAGATAAGTGTTGTTCTGAATTCTTTCCTCAACAGAATTTCCCAAGGTAGCAACTGCGTCTACTTCTACCGTATATTATCAACACAAAGAGCCCCTTTTGTATAGAAACCAGGATCATACCGATATCTTTGAAGCCCCAAAAATAAGCTCACGCTAACTTTCCCGGCTCACGACCTTTTAATCCTAATCCAATAATCATGTGTGATGCCTTTTGGAGAAACATTTCGCATGCGCCCCAGTGGTGGATGAAACATCTGCCCACCAAGGCCTAAATACCTCAGGTCATGCTATTGAAATCGTGCTCTCCCACGAATCCAAGTGACGCATATTGATTTGTCTTCAGATTATACTTTAAGCTGGGGCTCATTTTGTTTCTGCTTTGTTGCAATCTGCTATGTTTAATCAGCCTCGCTTAGAGACGTTGATATACAATAACCACAATGGTAGCTAACGTAGTAGCCTGCGCCTATTGTATAGGGCATAACACATACTGACTGCATTGATCATACACATGCTTCAAAAGAGAAATTGAATAATGAAGATGTGAGTAATGAATGTTGCACAGCAAAGAACTGAAGTTTTCTGCCAGCAATGCAATGTAACATCGTTACTATGGTTTCAATCAGCATTTATCAATGCCAGTGATTCTTGGCTAGGCTTGTAATTCCCCTGCAGGCTACAAAGACGAATGCTACCGTGTGAGAGGAAGTTAACTGACATAACACTAGTGGCTCAAAAGACCCAGAGTTGACAGTGAATTGGGCCTAGCTCTGCTTAGACTTTCAAACCTTGCACAATCAGCTTTTACAAACCAGCCACGCAGAACCCCTTATTGCTCCCTTTGCCTTCTTGGTGGCAACTGCAAGTGCATGATAAGACTCGGATTGGCAGTTAAGTCTCATTATGAGACTCGAATTGCTATGAACCCTCAAGACTTGCGTTTGTGGTTGTAACTTAGGAAATACTCGTGCGATAGCTCAATCCTAAATGTAATTCCACACACTTTTTAAAAGAAAGTATTCTGTAAGAATCGTAAAGCTTAAAATCATTGAAACTTGAGGACAGCTGAGGAACATAAGGCTGAAGCTCCATCGAACCTTTGAGTTTTTGTATGTTTGAGTTTTCATTGCAGTAAGTTCTATACATTAGATTAAAAATTTTATTTTTTTTCTGTTCTTGCTTTGCTTTTCTGACGAAGCAGCACGTTAACAAAGATGTGGCTTTTTCCTTTTGATTTTATGTGAGTAGCACAGTTTGTTGCTCATTAATTTAAGAATAACCTCAAAGTCAAAATGCAATTTAAGGACATTCTCGTAATGTAAGTATTCTAATAACAAAGTACGTATTGCAATGGTGTAGTGTCAAATGGCAAAAACTTCGTATTGTTTATATTCCCTAATGAAATGCTATGATTTGGCAGGCAACCTCATTTCTTTTAGAAAATGTCAATCATCGTATTCTTGTAGGCACAAACTGCAACTTCTACAGTCCCCCCTTCCTTTAATGAACCTTGTAGCCTAGCGTAGGTTTGCGATCATTTTTTCACTATCATTTCTCGCAAATTTTATCAACAATTTTGCTCTGAAATTCAACCACACCCGTCAGGGGGTCACATGGTCCTTCACAGCAACATGTGATGTCATCAATTCATGCATGCAAGTGGGGGTACTTCTTGTCTTTCCAAGGCTAATTTGCAGATATGCACGCGCAGCGGGTATTATATAGCAGCTAGTCTTTTAGAAAATGTCAATCATCGTATTCTTGTAGGCACAAACTGCAACTGCTAGTATACGGTAAGCATTTAAAGATTCATACCTTGACAAATGCCATCTTTAGACTCCTCTCACTTGCCTTACATTTCACTCACCAAGCAATTTATAATCGCTTGGGCCCTTATAATAATAATATAATGAATCCTTTATTCAAGGTTGGCTCTTATTTCTAAAGCCAACCGAAACTTAAATACAAGATTTTATAATGCTATTAAAGAAGGAACTATAAAAACCCTAAATTACCTATATGCACTACGAAATCCCAGTTTTGAGGGACTTATAAGTTATTAGTTTTAACTCATTTTCGTTAAGTTCGCTGATTGATCTTAGACCAAGGTTTGCTAATAGTGGTTTGGCAGGGATATCGAATGCACTGTTAGTTATCATTCTAACTGCTCTATTCTGCAGCTTTTGGAGTCTGTTTATGTAAGTTGTGCTACAACACCCCCAGACAGAGGAGCAATATCTAAAATGTAGCTCTATTATGCTTATATACAAGTTCTTCAAGATGTTCTGTGGTAAAAACTTTTTTGCATACTTCAATACACCTAAGGCACGGGAGACCTTCCGCGAGATTGTATCCACGTGCTTTTTCCAAGTTAGATGCCTATCAATCTGAAGACCAAGATATTTTGTTTCTTTTACGTTTTGAATATTTGTGTCACGTATTTTCAAGTCTAATTCGCCTAATACCTTCTGATGCTTTTGACGAGATAAGATA